>VSMD01101359.1:0-126535 GCA_008750895.1 Mirza zaza | reverse complement strand
GGAGGCGGCTCTCGGGGGACGGGGACAGGCCGGGGAGGCGGCTCTCCGGGGACAGGACACACAGGGAGGCGGCTCTCCGGGGACGGGACACAACAGGGAGGCGGCTCTCCGGGGACGGGACACAACAGGGAGGCGGCTCTCCGGGGACGGGACACACCGGGGAGGCGGCTCTCCGGGGACGGGACACACCGGGGAGGCGGCTCTCCGGGGACGGGGACAGGCCGGGGAGGCGGCTCTCCTGGGACAGGACAGACGGGGGACGTGCAGGCTCCGGGCCTGGGCGCTCGGTCCCCAAAGAAGCCGCAACAGCTCCGCTTCCGCGCGGGCCTAGGAGCCCCCGCCCAAGGAGCCAGCCATTTGTGTCACACTGTGACAATTATTCTGCATAAAATTATCATTAAAAACCCTAATTTTTCAGCCTCCAACCCCGCCAGTGGCCTTTTAGCATCCCCGGCGCCGGCGTCCGCGCAGGATCCGCGCGCTCATTACCGCGGCGTGGCGCCGCCCCCCGCGCGCGCAATCAGGCGCTAATTAGCCCCGCGCGGGCCGGGCTTGGGGCGGGCGCCGGGAGGGTCGGGGTCTAGGGTCCGCGTCCTGGATCCGGTCCCGAGGCAGGGGCCGGGGGAGGGGCGGAGGCGGGTCCTGGCCCGGGTCCGCGTCTGCTGGCCAAGGGCCGGCCTGGGGTCCAGGTCGGGTTCCGGGGCGGGGCCGGGGCAGAGGCCGAGACCGGCTCCGGGGTCCGGGCGGGGTCGGGGTTGGGGGCGCGGGTCGGGGGCGCGGCGCTTACCCGAGCGAGGCGGCCGAGCGGCAGAGGTGCAGGGGCGCCAGGCCGTCGGCGCTGAGCAGGTCGGGGTCGGCGCGGTGCCGCAGCAGCAGCCGGGCGCAGGCCGTGTGGCCCCCGAGGCAGGCCTCGTGCAGGGCGCCGCGGCCACCGGGGCTGGCGTCGGGGTCTGCGCCGCGGCCGAGCAGGTGTCGCACGCAGGCCGTGTGGCCGTGGGCCGCCGCGATGCGCAGGGGCGTGGTGAGCTCGCGCTTGTACTCCAGGGTCCAGAGGCCTGGGGACGAGGGAGGGACAGCGTAAGGAGGGGACCAGGCGGGTGGCAGTGTTCGTTAAGGCCGAAAGAGGGTGACACCATCTCTTGGAAGTAGGTACCTGGCGCATGTAGGGGGCCATAAGTAAGGGCGTGGAGTCAGGGGCACACACAGAGACAGAGACAGGTGGAGACCGAGAGGGAGAGAAGAAATGAAAAGGAGAGATTGAACAGGCTAAAACTGAGCCAGAGACACGCATTGTGGGGTGTCGAGAAGCAGAAGGTTTTGCCAACTACGGGGGTGACTGGGGAATGGGGCCAGTTAAAAGCCGACCGAGCCGGGTGGGCCGTGGGGGAATTTAAGTGAGGAATTCACATTTTCCAGGCTGGGAATCAGGGGCAGCTTGTGGGGGGAAGGTGGGCTGTGGAATTTTCCAGAACCCAGCCCGTTCTTGGCCGAGCCCCAACTTATCCTTTTATGGTTAAGAGGAGACAACAGACAAAACAAACTGACCCACACATCCCCAAGGTTGTTCAAGAAAAGGACTCAGAGAAAGTTTAGCTCACTTGCAAGTGGCTGAGTTTTAGAAGCACGCTTTGATGTGGCGGTCCACGTTCAGCACAATTCTGGTTTGTTTCTTTCGCTTTTTAGGGTTGCGTGCGTGCGTGCCGTTTGTGTGTATAGGGTTGCTCTTTCTTGGGGGATGAATGGAGCAGGTGCTATACATTTTACTTCTCTGAAAACTTTGGCACTTTCAAAAAGCCCGTGGAAGGTTGTTAGCGGCCGGGAGCGCTGGTGGAGACGGGGAGCAGTCCCTGGTGAATACACTTCAAGGGGCAGGATTTCACATGGCAGGAAGGCCTTCTCATAATGATGGAAGAATCGATACCGTGGCTGTAATGAGCTGCAGAGGAGACCCTTTTCACGGGCCACCTCCTTCCCGGGACCCATGCTGAGCGGTCTTGAAAGACCATTCATTAATGACCTGCCTGCACGTGGAGCAGAGTTCCAGCCCAGTCCCAAAGGCCCGAGGTGGGCCTTGCGTGCTGCACACTTGGTGGCGGAACCGGGGTCGTCCCTGGCGTGCGGTGGTGGTGGCCGGAGGCCCTGGGGGCATGGGCCTGCACAAGCGGGGGCCGCCCTGTCGGTGCAGACCGGGTCTGATTGGGAGGGGAGGGTGGATGCGTCCTTAATGAAAACAGTCACCCACATTCCCGCAGGGGTCCACTCTCACTGCTTTTATTTTCTTCGTTGTCCTGAGATACGAAGTCTGCCTACTGCCTTCTCCAGGCCATGCTACGTTCCCAAACCAACCCTCCCCTCCCCCAGCGGCTCTGCCCATCCACCCTGGACTCCCGAGTCTCCCCGTGGACCGATGGGAAGGGGCCGGGGGTGGGCGTCTTGCTCAGCCGCAGAGCGGGGCCAGCACCATCTCCGGGTCCTGGGAGATGCCGATGAGCTGCTGTCAGGCCTTCAAGCGAAGGGGGCTTCTGAGGCGGCTCTCTGTCGGTGGGAAAGCCTGCATCACCTCCTGTCACTCCAGCCCCTGGTCCCAGTTCTGCCACCAGGAGGAGCATGGATTGCGGCTTGTCTCCGTGTGATGCACCCCTCTGAATGTCAGCTCCCCGTGCCAGTGCTCCCGTGAACTGTGAGCTGGGTGGAGCAGCAAGCCACCCTGGAGAGCACCGAGGCGCTGGCCCCTGGGAACCTGCAAGGCATACTCGGACTGCTCCCTCCCCCATGCTGAGATTGGCCGCCAGGAAGTCTTTACATGGGAGAGGGCAGAGCACTTGGGGCCGAGGCCCTGCTGCAGGGAAGCCAGGCTGAGCCGCATGCACGGAGCCAGGCAGCCCTGAGCGCTGCCCGCCCTCTCCCCAGCCCGGGTGGGAAGGTTAAGGAGGAAAAAAGGAACCAGACTTTGGACCCAGACAATGTGCAAAAGGTGGGGTAACACTGAGATCTATTTGAAATGGCTGCATCCGAGCATGCGTGAGCCTGTCCAAGCCTGAGAAGCATGTGAGTTTTTAAAAGGCGAACATTAATTGAGCATCCGAGCAGATGGCGTTTTTGGTCCGGGATGGGCGGAGCCCAGACTGGAACTGACACTCTCCTTCCCGCAGCCCTGCCGCCTCGCTGGTTGCTAGGAGCCACTGAGCCCTCTGCAGTGTTTTGGGTTTGTTCCCTTCTCCCGGTGTGAGGTGTAAACAGAGCTGTGTTGCTCTTTGGAAGTTGGCCTTCCGCATTCTTTGCCTGCCAGAGCTCACGAGTCAGGGACGTGGGACGCTGGCTGGCCGCTGGCCGCTGGCCCACTGACCTCGGATTCTCGAATCCTCACGGACCGGCACAGCCGCTGCAGGCACGAACCCTGCTGGTAAACGTGTTGCATCTGAACCCGTGGTGGTGGGTGCCCGTGCGGAGTGCCAGCCCAGAAAGCCCTGGATGCAGCCTGGTGGTCCACGAGCGTCTGCACATCCTGGAGCGGGGGCATGGGAGGGGTCTCTCCAATAGGGGGTTCTGCCCACAGGCCCAGCACATAGTGACCGTCGTCAGGCAGCAAAAGTCCCTTCGGACATATATGGCACAAGGACCTCTGCTTCCTTTCCCTGTCCTTCCCGTTCTCAGGCTTGCCTAGACTCTGGGTTGGGGGGATCTGCCGAAAGCGCCGTGGTCTTGCCTCTGTAGAGGCTGCTGTGCTCCAGACACCCGCTGTGGCTGTGGTGGCAGGGATTCATAGAAGGACCTTGTGCAGGGACTTTCCTTCTTGGCTCCCGCTGCCCTGGCTGCCAAGTGTAGGCGCAGGCGGAGCAACACCCAAACCAGCGCTGCGTTCTGAAGACAGGAGCCCCGTCCGGCGTCATCGGATGGGCGTGCCCACCAAACAGGTTGCCTTCCCCGTTTGGTCTCTGGCATGCCATCACCTAAAGCCTACATATCAAAGCCACTGCAGACCAAAGCTCATTTATAGACGTCTTTTCCTCGCGGATGTTAAACCCAGTGCCGATGCACCCAGTCTGCACACAGAGCCACACATGCCAAGAGAGGGTTAGTAACCCCTTAGGGACAAATAACTGAGCTTTAAAGGAGCAAGGATACCTGACAGTCCAAACGTGGCCAGGGACTTCACCTGCCATTCCATCTCGCCCCTGTTGATCTCAAACACCACGTTGGCATCCTGGAAGAACTGGTCCATGAGGGGCTTAAGGTGGCCCAGGTCTCCTGTGACCAAGGCAGCGTGGCACTCGAGCACTGGGGACCCTGCCCTAACCTGAGGCTCCTTTTCCATCTTCTGATAGATCTGCAGTTTTCCCCTCCCCGGCTCTGACCGTCTCTTCATTGTGATGCAGTTGATTTCAGAAAAGTTCTTCAGGAATGACAAAGGTGGTCTTATGGAGGGAGAGCTATTTCTATTGTCATTACTCAATTGTCATCCAGCGTATTTATAACTGCTGTGGACTCCGATGTGATAATGGTTACTTGATATGGCCAAGGTCATGTGACCCCTGGGGTGCCACAATGCTCAGTCCCTTGTGATTATAGAGATGCCAACTCCAGAGATGGACACATCTGTGTAGCTCCCAAACAGCTCTCCGTGCACCTGGGGCTGACACCCGGCACACATGTGGCATCGGGATGGACTCCTCTCTTTCATCCTGCTGTTCGTCTGGGTAGATGATTCCTCCGCCTTAAATAGCATTGCATTTGCCTGTGTGTGTAGGCTAAGTGGCTAATGTCTAAATATGATGTTAGTGACCATAATACCCAGCAAATAAGTAATATCCTTCCAGGTTTAAAAAAAATAACGTGCTATATTTAGAGTTATGGAATGACAGTCTTAAACTCAGAGGAAAGAAACAAACATTTAAGACGCACCGGATGTGTGCCAGTTGTTTTTGTATGTATTATTGTGTTCACTCCTAGTAACAACCGTGCGAAGGCAGCAGCGTGGCCAAGGCCTCTCGGCTAGTTAGCGCCGAGCTGTGCCTGGAACCCATGGGTGTCTGTCTCCAGAACCCGCCCTCTGTCGGCCACGCCACACGCCGGCCTGATTCTAGTTGCATCAAGTAGGGCCTGCTCAGAACTGGGCCTCACTGTCGGGAGCCACTTTCCAGAGAGGTTCTTTGCTGCTGGAATTCAGGGTCTCTCCCAGGGAGGGTGGTGCCGGGCTGGTGGGGCCAGCTCTCAGGATAGAGCTGAAAGGGCGTCTGTCTGCGGCGGGTAGTGGGCGCCCTCCATTCCCGGTTCTCGTAGGGCTTGGGAGCCAGGGACGATTTCTACATGTGTAAATGGCTGGAGAAAAACCAAAGAAGAAGAATATTTCATGACATGTGAAAGCTACATGGATTCAGATTTCAGTGTCCATAAACAGTTTATTGGAACCTTAACCACACTCGCTCATGCAGGTATCGTCTGCCGCTGCTTTTGAACGCGTGATGGTGGAGTTGCGTCATCCCGACGGTGACCACGTGGCCCCACAGCCGGAAGTGTGTTCATCATCCAGCCCTTTACAGACAAAGGTGACCCCCAGCCCCGAAGTCCAGAAGCTTAGACGTGGCAAATTCTTGTTAATAAGTGATTGCTACCCAAAATAAGTTAGCTTTCTCTTTCTTGCTGTGAAGAGTGTTGTTACTTTCTGTCCCCTCCACATTCCCCGTGGCTGTGCCCAGGGGTGACTGGTGCATGTGCTGAGGGCTGCAGCGGCCCCAGGGATGTGCCAGAGGGCGGGTCCCAGCCGGACTTTGCACGGGAGCAAGTTCTGCTGAGTGTCCCTGGAGGGAGGCTCCTAGGACAGACCAGGTCCCCAAAGGCATCACTGGCGCTGCGGTGGCCTCTGAGTGTCTGCCCGTGGCTGAGAACTGATCCCCAAGTATGCATCCCTTGCTGGAGAGGATGTCACAGTTTTTAGAAAATGAATGGTAACAGTTCTTTATTAGTAACTTAATAGTTATTTACTGTAGTTTAAGGCTTTATTTTATCATAGAAAAATTAATAAGCTATTTTTTTCTTGTAACATAAATAAATTCTCCCTACTCCTCTCTCTCTCTCTCTCTTTTTTTAAATAATCCTTGTTTTGCCCCCACCAGGACGTTGGAACCGGCCAGTGGTGTGGTGGCTCACGCCTGCGATGCTAGCAGTTGGGGAGGCCAAGGTGGGAGCATTGCTTGAGGCCAGGAGTTCAAGACCAGCCTGGTAGACACTGTCTCTAAAAAAAAAAAAAAAAAAATTAGCCAGGAGTTGTGGTGTGTGCACCTGTCGTCCCAGCTACTGGAGCGGCTGAGACAGGAGGATTGCATGAGCTGAGGAGTCTGAGGTTGCAGTGAGCTATGATGATGCCACTGCAATCTAGCCCAGGAAACAGAGCCAGGCCCTGTCTTAAAAAAAAAACTCCAAAACAAACAACAACAACAAAAAAGAAAAACCCCAGCAAAACCACCACCAACAAAAAAGCCCCTCATGGCATGCGTTTTGAAGTTTATCTCCCTCATCCACATCATCAGTAGCAAAAGGTGCATCAGCAGCATCGACGACAACAGCAGAGTTATTTTAGGGCCCTGTTAGGTACCTAGGACACTAGGGCGCTGTGGGAAAGGCAGCAGTTAAGAAGGTACACACCATGTTTGCAAGGAGCTTGCAGCCTCCACACGCTTACATACATCAATGCAATGGAGACCATTTCCCTTCTGGAACGTACGCTGGGGTAAAATTATGGGCTTCTGTCTCATCTGCTCCTGCCCCCTTCATTATTATATCCTGTTGTTGCTCTGTTCATTTCAGTAGCAATATTAAGCTCTTTGGATAGTTCATTTCTCTAAGCATAGCCATTTTGCCATCTTATTTTTCTCAGACTGATTGTAATTAGATAAATTTCTGAAGGACTCACTCATGCACAGCTATAATAGGATCCAACTTGAGCTCATATTTCCACTTTCAACTGGAGAATTTTTTTTTTGTACCTGATGTATTTGTCATGGGTTATTTTTTACAAGGGGTGGGACATCGGAGGTAAGTCCAGGGATGAAAGCCACTCCACACGGCGCCGTATGCTAAATTTAGCTTTCCAAGTGATATTTGTCAGCAGCTCCTTAAATACCCCAGCTTGAGTTTGGTAGGCAGGGAGTAGGAGCCAACAAACAGACTTGGCTTTCTGGGAGACCTTTAAAAATAGCTCATGGTAGATGGCATTAGTTCGTAAACAGGACATGTTGATTGCTTCATGAGCACGGTGGAGAGCCGTCTTTATTTTTTGTTTTTTCAGAACAAGAAAAGCCACATTGTTGACTGTGGCATTAAAACGAACAACCTGAAAACCAACCCATCCATTCATTTATTCATTCAATAAACATCTATGCAGTCTTTATTATGTCTCAGGGTGTGTTGTAAGGTTTTGGGGATTTGGAGGCAAAAAATAACAGTACCCCTGCCTGTAGGGATCACACAGGGAGAAGCAGTGACCAGAGGACCCCAACGGACTGTGGGTCTTTAGCCTTTTTCCCACCAGCTGAACCACGTCCTGTAGGTATAATTCTGTTTCCTTCCCGGTGCTCTTGACTGGGCTCCTTCCTGCCTGCTACCTGCAGCAATTCTAGACCCTTTTATCCCTTGCTTGAGTCAAGAAAGTTTTATCTCGTTTTTGTCATCCTCATGCTTCTCAGCTCAGTCAAGGCCAACGCACAGACTCAAGATGCAGCTCATGTTTTATCTTCTCTGCCAACTGCAATACATATAAATGTCCCACTTCTTTCAAGAGTGAATTTGTGTATGAGGTTGCTGAACAATGGTTCAAAATCTTTTAGGAATTGTGATAAAACAGAAGAAGGATCAGAAGACTAGAGTTTTAGTTCCCAACTGGGAAAAGAATCTGGATTCCTGAGACTCATGAACTTGACGTAAGTCCTGGGAAAGATCTCTAAATGGATGATGAAAGAGATGGTTTGAGAATAGTTAGAAAAAGGTCTGTGAGTCACAGGAACAAGTCAGAGTGGACTAGAAGAATTTTCTTTTGTGACATCATTATTCATCAAAATGCAGAGGGGATGTAGGCAACAGGTATGAATACTACAACCTGCAGTGCAAGGTTTCTTGAAAACCTTTTGGGGAAAACAATGTGGGTATTCCATTAGGAAAATCTGGCTCTATAACTCAAACTGGAGAAATAAGACATATGATGTTTCTAAAGCAGTAGTTCAGGGCTGAATGCAGTAGCTCATGCCTATAATTCTAGCACTTTGGGAGGCCGAGCCCAGGAGTTCAAGACCAGCTTGAGCAAGAGAGAGACCCCACCTCTACAAAAAATAGGAAAATTAACTGGCTGTGGTGGCGCATGCCTCTAGTCCCAGCTACATGGGAGGCTGAGGCAGGCGGATCACTTGAGCGTAGGAGTTTGAGATTTGAGGCTACAGTGAGCTCTGATAACACCACTGCATTCTAGCCTGGGCAAGAGAGCAAGACCCTGTCTCAAAAAAAAAAAAAAAAAAAAAAGCAGTAGTTCGAACCTTGGCTGCAAAAATGAATCACCTGAGGAGCTTTAAAAAATATGCTGCCTGGATCCCACCCTGAGAGTTTCCGGTGTGATGGGTTTGGGGTGTGGCACGGGCATCAGGATCGTAAGAGACTTCCCAGGTACTTCTAACAAGCAGCCGAAGTTGAGACCCTCTGCTCTACAAGGAAGCCATGGAATCTGCCTCCAGCCTCCCCTTGTACAATTTACTCATTGGTGATCTGAGTGAGCATGCGCATGGAAGGGTGGCTGTCAAATGCGGGTCATGGAGCACAACACACTCAGGATTCCACAAGGTCTCAACAGGCCAGAACAGGGGGCTGATTCCGTCAACACCTTGAGCTGACACTGACACCCCAGGCACATGAGACCTGCTGTCCTTGTGAATCATGTAGCCTAAACCGCCACTCATTGCTGTGGATTCGTGTTTTGGGCACAAGAGGTTTCTTTTTCTTGTTTTTAAGTCCAGAGGGTGTTGGTTCTATGGATCCATTGATATTTGCATCCAAATTTAGGTGGCATAAATGCAGCCAGTTATTTGACGTTATTTTAAAACATTCGGAGCATGTCTGTAGAGTAAGAGTGTGTCAGTTAGGGGTCGGCTTCCCTCCCTCACAAGAGCCCTCCCCAGAATTCCCCAGAGCACCTGTGCTTTGCCTCCTGGGGTTCCTTTGACCCCTGTCTTTGCTGGGACTGCATATGTTCTCCCTGCCCCCACATTGGCACACACAATTAGCTTGTTTGATTTTCCTTGATTTGTTTGTTTTCAAGCTAGCTCACTAACAACATCACTTAGCGAGTTTGGTAATTATACTGAAGATGTGAACGGGTCTATCACAGTTTGCACAGCCTCATTCCACCTTTGTCCTCCATCTCCGCTTCCTTTCTCTCTGGTGCAACCGTTAAAATCCTCCCCCTTTCCCTTCCAGTGTGGTTCCGTGCGTTTGCAGGCCCTGCCAGGTTTTAGCTTCCACTCCAGGGAGCTGGCTGAGTTCAGAAATGCTTCTGAACTAATACAATGCCGTTTTTTGAAAGAGAGGGATTGTGACGAATATAATTTTCTCCAAATCAGTATATTCAATATTTTTAGTTCTTCAGCTGAACTAAAAAAATGGCACCTATTTGATGGAGGAACCTCATTTGTATGGGTGCACCGTGGCTGAATACTAGACAAATGTTAATAGCTGTGGCCTCTTATTGCAGAGCATGGAGTGAATTTAGGAAAAGGAAGACAAAAATCCAAGCAGGAGAGGATTCTCAGCTTTTGTCAGGATGACTGAGTGAATAGACCACATTTCCCCAATACTAGCCAGGTAGTCAGTTGGATTTAAATGTAATTTTGCAAAGAATATTTTTGAGACTTTAATAAGCATAATGTTTTGTCTGCGGGAGACAGAAAAACTGGTCCTTAATAACTGAATCCTGTAGTGTAGGTAGCTAATGAGAGGGAGTTTTTGCCTCCAGATCAGATGAGATGAAAAAGGTAAAAGCCACCTGGAAACTGTAGTGGGATATACGAATGGTAGTGTTTGAACGGTAATTATTATTTTCGCGTAATATCGGGATCGTTTCTTCCTGCCACTGAGTTGACAGATGATTAAATTCTCCTAGAAGCCTCTGAGGATTAACTCTGCTGTTGCTGGAATAATCCAGCGGCGGCTGACCTGGGGGGCTGGGGGGTCCCACTGCAGGGCCAGCCCTCTCCCCACAGTTGCAACCTCCTCTGCATCCGGGGAGGGTTTCCAAGGCTGCAGTTGGCCTCTGCCCTTTTCTCATGTTCTTGGGGAAGCACAAACATTTGATTCTTTCTTAGGTCATTGGCAGATGTCTGGCTTCCTCCTGGGGTCACGTGTCCAAGTAAACGGACGGACGCAGGCATGGAGTCACCGCCCTTGTGAACACCGTGAGATTCTCTGCATGCTTTTTCTCAGATATGCCCATGTACATCGTAGACCTGGCCAACTCTGTGCTTCCCAGGTGAACTCGTTCCGCAAATGGCCATGTACTCAATCCTGCTGAACTCCGCGATAATGACATCACTGCTGGCTGGCACAACAGCCCCAGTCTTTATGTGGGTTTACTTCAACACCCCTTTTTGGTCCTCATTCTCCTTATTTTCATTTCTAAAGCCTGTCCTTCCTCCATCCCCACTCCCTGCAGGGTTTTGGTTTTTTAACTTTAAATTTTTTTTTTTTTTTTTTTAAATGGGAAGCTGGCAAGTGTTTAAGGTTCTGCTGTTAAGGGTTGCAGGACACACCCGCCCATCCACCAGTTAGTCACACACACATTAACATCGAAAATGTTAAAGCATCTTAACCTCCTCTCCGAATAACAATGCTAGCACAGCACACCTCATTTAACAAAACGTTAAAACATTTTACTTCCTCAGATCAAGTGTGTCTATTAATAATGACTTAAATTGTCTGTACTGATTTCACATTATTAAGAAATCTCATTCCCATCATGTGGAAGAACACAGTTAGGGGGGAAACCACCTCGCGAACTTATTTTCCTGGCGTCGCTGCCAAGCCCAGTGCAGACAATGCGAAACAGCAAAGTTACTTCTCATTGCTAAAGTGATCTCATCCGAAGGTCAAGTGCGGCTCCGTTGGCAGCCCAGGAGGGCTTCTGTGGAAGCTCGGAAGCAAGGTGCCCTTGAGTGCCCGGTGTCTACTGCGGTTGGGTGGCGGAACGCACGAGCCAACCCCTGCGCGGGCACAGCCCCGAGTCGACAGCCCTGGAGGGGCGTTCGCGGACTCCGGGGACATCGCTGGAAAGCGTGTCGCTGCAGCTTTCCCTGATAAAGGTGGCGAAGTTTCTTTACAACTGTCATGGGGATTTAATTGCATGATAAAATTGCAGCGCCTGCCTCTTGAGACAAATTGCATGTTCAGACTGATTGTTTCTTATGAATCTCACACAGGGAGCAAAATACTTCTCTCTCCGAGTCGGTCTGGTCTGATTGTCATGCCCTGTCATCCTTTGTACCTCCTCCACCAGCGGGGAGTTTACTACCAATCCTGCAGTTCGAGAGAGGCCGTCTCCCGGTGGACAATTCTGGTCCCCCTGGGACTCTGCGTAGAGCAAAGTGAGGCCAGCGTTGTCCGGCGGAGTTAAAGCTTGTTGCACTTATTTTTTTTTGTATCGGCAAAAAAATTAGAACTTTGAACTTCCAACAGGAAAATACACAAAATTACAAGAAATCTGAATGATTATTAAATGCAGACATGATGTCCCATTTTGCTAACTTAAAATGCAAGTGAAAATAACAAGAGATCTTTTTCGCTTATTAAATTGTGAAAGATTTTTTTCAAAAAAATCAAGTTTGGGAAGAGTTCAGTGATGCTGACGCTCTCACAGTTTGCAAGTGGGAGGGAAAACTTCTGTTCAACCTGGAAACACTCTAGACCGAGTTTGCACGCACAGAGCATGTTTCAGGTACTAGGAAGCACACAGAGATAAGGAAAGATCATTGCTTTTTACGGGGGTTAAATTTAGCGGGAGAGGTAGACATGGCAACCGTTAACTAGCAGTGGAATTATATCACTGCTCTAGGGAGGTGCTGTTGTTAGGATGGGGAGGCATCAAATAAGGAACCAGGGTGACAGGCAGTAGGGCTAGGATAGGCTTCCCCCAAAGGTGGCATCTGAGCAAAGCAGGGAGGGAAGGCAGGACAAGAAAGGCAGGACAAGTTTCTTCTCCTGGGTGTCTGTGTCCTCCCCTCGACCTGTCGCAGGGGAGAGCCGTATCCTATTCCGGGCTGAGCAAGAGGGCGGCATCCCCAGTCACAGTGCTAGGAACCTCAGCAGGCCTGAGGCTCAGAGCTGAGGGGAGGCCAGGGCGGACTCTGAGATGTGCCACCCAGACCCCACCTGTAGAGAGGACTTGTCAACCGGCCTCAGCTCCTTCAAGCTTGCCTCGGCTGCAGAGAGCTGCCTCGTGCAAGAACAGCCTGCCCCAGGCAGCCAGATTCAGCAATGGGTCCGGGTGCGGCGGAGAGGTCCTGCCGTTCTGACCCGATGCAGGAGAACCGTGGCAGGTCATTCCAGCTCCAGAGCTGCCTTAGGGCTGGCTGAGGCATGGTCGGGCCCATGTCAGGGATCACCTCGTACCTATGCCTGTCGGGCTTTCTAGGTATCCATCGTGGGACGCGACCCCGCAAGGCAAACTCTGCTCAGCGCCCATCCGTGCGCCCCTGGCTCCCGAGCCACCTGGAGGAGGGTGGGCGTGTGGCTGGCGCAGGTGAAACGGGCGGGGGCCGTGCCATGGCTGTGCAAAGGCCCGAAGGGGCTGGGGATTGAGGCTGTCGTTGTGGTTTAGACCAGAGTTTCTCAAAGAACTGAGGTGAGGCACCAGCGATGTTCTCTCTCTCTCTCTCTCTTTTTTTTTTGGTCCTGAATTTGTTACAGACTGATTCTCTTTCAAAATACAATCAAAATTAATTACTGGGCTGGGCGTGGTGGCTCAGGCCTATAATCCTAGCACTTTGGGAGGTTGAGGCGGGCAGATTGCTCGAGGTCAGGAGTTTGAAACCAGCCTGAGCAAGAGCAAGACCCCGTCTCTACTATAAAAATAGAAAGAAATTAATTGGCTAACTAATATATGTAGAAAAAATTAGCCAGGCATGGTGGCACATGCCTGTAGTCCAGCTACTCGGGAGGCTGAGGCAGCAGGATTGCTTGAGCCCAGGAGTCTGAGGTTGCTGTGAGCTAGGCTGACGCCACGGCACTCACTCTAGCCTGGGCAACAAAGCGAGACTCTGTCTCAAAAAAAAAAAAAAAAAAGAAAAAGAAAAAGAAAATTAATTACTGGGAAAAATAAAACGGAAAACAGGCATATCATTAAAAGTCCTCGAATCACATGCGTGCATGTTACATTAGCGTGTCAGATCGCTGTAGGCATGTCTAAACGCTTGCTGTAAATTTAGGTGACAAACACTTCCCAGAGCAGCACCTGCCTCCCACCATACTTAGGTGGTGCTGTGACTGCTCAGGGTCACTGGGGTGCAGGGAGGGTGGAGGGAACCGCAGGGCTAAGTAGCTCAGGGCACAGCTCTGGCCCTTGACCTCCTGCTGTAAAATTTAACCTGTGTGTTGTCGGAGAGGAGTGGCCACACTTTTCCTGTTAAGTGCCAGATAGAAATATTTTAGGTTTTGCAGGTCAAATGGTCTCTAAGGCACCTGCTCAACTCTGCCACTGTTGCGAGAAAGCCGCTGTGTAGACAATACCTAAAAGAAGGGGCGTGGCTGTGTTCCAATAAAACTTTATTCATAAAATAGGCAGACAGCCCTCAGCCCACAGTTTGCCAACGTTTGCTGTGAACCATTGCAGGTTTTTGGGACGGACACGACTCACTTCCAAATATCAAGCCTGGTGCATCCTCCTCTCTGCAAACTTCTCAGCCTTCACCCCGGTGAAACCTGTTCTTCCTTCTGGGGGTAAACTTCACTCAGCAGCAATGGAGCACCTGGCGTCCAGGTGCACGTTCGACTCCGTTCTTGCAGGTCTGCCCTGTGTCAGGTTTGCCGAACCTCTTGAATCTGTAAATTTATGTCTTTCACCATCACATGTGGGGAATGTTTGCTAGTTGTTTCTTTAGTCATTTTTTTCTTCCCCGTTACCTTTCTCTTCTCTCGGACTCCAGGTGAGCATGATACATTTTTTGTCTTGTCCCACTGTCTCCTGTTCATTTTATTTCCCGCCATTCTGCTCTCTGTTCTTCAGATCGGGTCCTTCTTATGGGAATGTGCTGGCTCTCTTCTGTTGTCTTGGTTCTGCTGCAAGCCCACTGCTGGCTGGAACAAGACCAGCCCCATCTGCAAGGTGGAGAGGTGGAGAGGTTTTTGTTCCAGGTAGGCACGGCGTATTGCTATAGGGATTCTATTAGTGCAGAGGAGGGGGCAGTGGGTGCGAGTTGACAGCTGGCAGCGTCCCCTGGCCCCGATCTCTTCTCCTTTCTCTTCCCTAGCTCCGTAAACAAGTGTTATTGTTTTTCCCAAATTAGATCATCTCATTCCCGAGTGGCCCCCTCACTGCCTTTCCAAGTGAGCGTAAACACCTCTGTCTAGAGTCTGTGGCCTCACATGACGTGGTCCCAACTTCTCTGCCTGGGTTTTCCTCTCTCCTCCGATTCACACACCCGAGTTCCGGCTGGGTCCCACCTCCCTGTGCTGCCGTGGCCCCTGCGGTCTATGTTTGCTGCTCAGCCCCTTCACCTGGGTCCCTCCTTCCCCTTCACCTGGTCCCTCCTTCCCCTTCACCTGGGTCCTTCCTTCCGCTTCACCTGGGTCCCTCCTTCCCCTTCACCTGGGTCCCTCCTTCCCCTTCACCTGGGTCTCTCCTTCCCCTTCACCTGGGTCCCTCCTTCCGCTTCACCTGGGTCTCTCCTTCCCCTTCACCTGGGTCTCTCCTTCCCCTTCACCTGGGTCCCTCCTTCCCCTTCACCTGGGTCCCTCCTTCCGCTTCACCTGGGTCTCTCCTTCCCCTTCACCTGGGTCTCTCCTTCCCCTTCACCTGGGTCCCTCCTTCCCCTTCACCTGGGTCCCTCCTTCCCCTTCACCTGGGTCCCTTCCTCCCATCACAGGCTCTCCAGAGCATGTTCATCACTCCGGGCTGGCCCAGGAGTTTTCTACAGTGTCCTCCTTATGCCATTGGGTCCACAAATACTTATTATATGCCTACCAGGCGCCAAGATGTGGTGAATAAGATAAACCCAGTCCCTGCTCAGTACCCAGGTGCGGAAGTTGGCATTAGGAGACAGAGGAGAGCCGGCCCGGGAGGGTAGAAGCAGGCTGCAGAGAGTGTGCCCGCCATTTCCAATTAGCTCCTTCGGAATGTTTATTTCCCACGTAGAACACTCGGCTGCAGAACCACGGTCCTCTTGGAAAGGTGGAGCAGCCTCTTCACTATTATTCTCATTTCTTTTTGTTCTTTCGAAACTCTCCAGCGTGCTTGGGAGTGATGCTAATAGAAGTATGTCATCAGCATACATTATTTCTTTATTAGCCCGTTTCTCAATTTCGATTCTGAAAATATCCTGATTTAGTCTAATTGCAATTTCACTGTGTTCCACAGGCAGCGATGGTTCCTACGGGGGGAGCCGAGACGCGACCCTGTAGGATTTGTCTTCCTGCCCACATGCCTTTGAAGCTGGACCATTAGCTCTAAGGCATGCATCTCATCTCATCACAGTGTGATCCAGCCCGCTTCTGGGAAAAAGAAGAGCCTAGCGTGTGTGTCTTGCAGAAAGCAAAGAAATATTTTAATTTTAGGTGGTAGGAGCTGTTTTTCTGTATCTAAAAGCAAGGGCTGCTACTGCAGCCATTTTATTCCTAAATAATTTAACTATATTCAAAGATAATCTGATGTTATTGTAGGAAAGTGTATTTCTAATAAATTCCACTTGATCTGGGTGAATCAATTCAGGCAGCGCATAATTGAGTCTGTTAGCAAGGACTTTAGCAAGAATTTTGCAATCAGCGTTAATTAAGAAGATGGGACAATAATTTGTGCATAATTCCAGATCTTTTCCTGGCTTGTGAATCAAAGTAATAAGAGCAATGCTCAGGCTGGTGGTGGGATAGTGTCATTAGGTGCTGATTTATAAGTACTTAGGAAGGTTTAATTTCATTTTGCTTCGAGCAGGGTCTCCCAGCCCCCACTTGCTCTGGCAGGGCGAGCAGAGAGATGGCAGAGCACGTCCCTCTTTCCTTCCCTGCCAAGGGTGACCTCCTGCCTCCCGTTTCTGTTTTTATTCTCCAGCCATGCACCCCACTCATCCATCCATTTTTTTTATTACTTTT
Organism: Mirza zaza; assembly: GCA_008750895.1. Classification (NCBI taxonomy): domain Eukaryota; kingdom Metazoa; phylum Chordata; class Mammalia; order Primates; family Cheirogaleidae; genus Mirza; species Mirza zaza. Next base: position 110,206 of record VSMD01101359.1, on the reverse strand, counting down.
GCTGAATTATCTGAAGCCAAGGAGACTTGCAGCCTGTCGATATTGTGTGTGTGTGTATGCATGTGTGTTCGTGTGCACATATGTGTGTGTACACGTGCACATGTGTGCGTAATGTCAAGCCAAAGCGTTGCACACGGCTTTAGTGGGGACATTTTTTCATGGATCTCCCTGCAAAATGTGTCTTAGTAGGTCTGCAGCAAGAGCCCTCGACTGCAAGTCAGAAAACATACCTGGTTTCTATTCTGCTCCGAACCAGCTATATTGACTGGTACGTGAACACACGTGAGCCTCGGTGTTCCTGTCTACAAAACGCAGTCATAGGATGAACAATAGGCGTCATGGAACGCTGGGAGGAGCACTAGACTTACATCACCTACTGTCTATGGGACCTCAGGAGTGTAATGCGACCTCTCTGAGCCTCACTTAAAGACAGCAGGTCCTTGCTGCACTGAGGACTCCTCTCTCTCTGCCTCCACGTAGGGCCGGATCCAGTTCTAACGTGCTTTGTTTTGGGGACTTCCTCTTCCTAAGCTCTGAGCGAAGCTTCTGCTTATTCCTTGCACTCGAGCCCCAAAGCCAGTCGCTGCCAGCCTACCAGGCAGTACTGCTCTGCCCACCTGACCAGAAACCGGCCGTGGGAGCCCTTCCCCAGCAGGCAGGCCCCTGTCAGGCTGCGGCCCTGTTGCAAAGGCAGCTGGGTCCCCGGGGGCTGTTGTTAGTCTCCCCTACAAACTCACCTTCTTGGTCTTAGAGCCCCAGTTAGTCCAATTTGTAACGCTGCTTAAAGATAATCCACACCAACCCCGTTTTTTAGAATGAGGAGATTAAGGTTCAGAGAGTCGGTCTGACCTGTCCGAGGTCACAGGTGGTGGTGGAGCTACTGCATCAGCAGCAAAATCGGTAAGGCAAGAGCCTGCTTGCTTTTCTGTTAGTCTCTGGCCCTTCCCGTCTCACCACATGTCTCAGAGCCACCGTCTGTGCGCACGCTCTTGTTGTCGTGCTGGAATACGATTTCTCTAAGGCAGGAGCTGTGCTCACTTACCTTACATGCAGCGGTATGGTTTGTCCCGAGTGGTGCTCCTGTCTGTGCGTCCTCTCCAGGAAGGATGACTGGCTTGGGGGAGCAGCGGCTACGGCCCGTGTGTCCTGGTGTGCCCTGCGTCAAGCCTTGGGTGACAAGTCTAATTCTGCAAACGGACCCCATGTTCGTGTGTGTGCACATGTCCATTGCGTGTTCACCCACGTTAATTCGCCACCTACACATGCTGCTGGTGAGGTCTCTTAATAAAAACCCAATTAGTATTTCCTTAACTTTCCTCTGGATGCTTAAATACCATTACCCCAAACACAACATAAAGCCTCTATTTTTCTATTTCAATCAAGAATTCAAGTAGCATCTTGACTCGTATATAATATATCAGCAGCAAAATCATGGAATGCTGACATCCTTAATAATAGCAATTAGTAATCAGTTGTTTCTTAAGTCGTTTGATTACGCCAGTTACCAAATTGTACAGTTGATGCATTTGGGAGCGCCGTGGGTCTTGCCGCCCCTCCCCCAGCCGTCCTTCCTCCGCCTGTGTTCTCCACGGCTGGTGAAGCAACCGTACGGAAAAGGGCAAGGACAAATAACGCCACCGTGGCTGATACTGAACAGCAGAGACTGGGCTTTAGCAGAATGTAGCATCGAATGTTTCTTTGCAGGAATACCGATCCCGGTGGTGGTGTCTGTGGAAATGCAGTCTGTGCCCGCCCAGCCGAAGGTGGGCAAAGGAACTGGGACCATCCCTGCCAGTCGCTGCACCCAGAGTTCCAGCCGCCTCTCGGGGCTGAGGCCCCAGGCCGGGCTCTGGAACAAACAAGAGTTAGGAAGGAGGAGGTTGCATTTGGTTTGAGATGTCCAGCAGGTCTGTGAAAACCAGCCCAGCAAGGCTGTGTGTTTCAGTAACGAGTGGAGACTGAGGGCATTTTGCTTTCACGGAGGGAGGAGGTGGGGTTGCTGCCCAGGTGGGCGGGCGTGGCCTTTCGGAGGAAGTGACCTCCTCTGCATGGGGTCTGGGAGGGAGGGATGCTGAGCGTGAGCAGAGGAGGCCTGGCCTGGCTGGGAGGCTCTTGCTGGGACCAAGGCGCTCACGGTGCCCTGCCTGCTGCTGGCCTCCCAGTCCGTCCCTGCAGGGGAGCACGGGAGCAGGTGCGCCGCCCCTTTAAGGGCACCCCGACTGGTGGCCATTCTCCTGCCTAACGCCTGGCTCTGGACGGTGCATCCTGCACTTCGCCCCATTATCTGCTGGGGCTAAATTTTTCAGTTCCTTTGACCTCTGCTTGCACCTGGGGCACAGGTGCCCCTGGGGGACTTCTCCAGAAAGAGCCGTTTCCACCGTTTTCCCAGCGAGCGCCTCTGTTTCTCTGTGCTTTTTTGTGACACTGATGTGGATGCATCAAAAATAAATTATGTTTTCTTCTGTTCTGTGTGGCGGGAGTGATGTGTTCACAGGCCAGTGAGCCTGGCGGCTCCACTGCAAGACGCAAAGCCCTGTTGTGATGGTCACGTCTGCAAGTAGGGAGAGTGGTTACGTCTCTTTTTCTTAGTTTTGCACAGTGTTGTCCTTTGAACACTATCCAGAATCCTGTCAACCAGGGTTGTCCTTGGGATGGGAGCCTCTTCTTCCCCAGGGGCTTCGGCCAACACGACACACACACGTGGCTCTGGCTTCCTCCCGACCCGGGGCATTCCCGCCCTGCCCCTCACCTGGCCCGGAGCCGGTTTCCTTTGTGTTACCATCCCTTTGATTCCAGGCAGCGGCCATGCCCTACTCGGGCTGCATTTCAAGGTCATCCCCATAAATGCCAACCACGCTGCAAAGATTTTAAAGATTCCGCGTGTGCATTTGAGCCCAGACACCTTTGCTCCCTCAGGTGTGACACCCAGGGACCCACCTTGAGAAAGGCCCCGTTTGCTCTCATGCTCGGAGTAAGGGAGCCTGCGCCCACCAGAGGATGCGACAGCGAGTCTTTGGGACCACGGCCTCAGAGAAGCGCAGAGGAGGAAGGAACCTAAACAATGACCCTACCCGCGGTTCCCGGAGAGCGTCTGCGAACCGCCAGTTCTACCAGCTGTCAGCAGACGTGACAGTTCTGGGGTGGGAGGAGGAAGCATCCCAAAGGCAATCACAGCCCTTAGGTCCCTCCTGGATATGTCCTCGTGCCAGTCTCTGAGAGGGGACTCAGCAAGGCGGCCTTCCCCAAGCTCATCCCTCCACGGAGAGCCCCCCAGGAGCTTGTGGATCTGTCTGGAGAGCACCTGTCTAATCTCATGCCCTGTTAACAAGCGGAGACACTGGCACAGAGAGGGAAAGTGACTTTCCTGAGGTCACACAGCTCAGTGGAGTAGAGGCTCAACACACTGCCACAGTCACAGACCCCTCTATTGTCTTTCTCAGCTGGTGGCGCTATCCTGTAACCATCACCACGACCTTCCCATCGGGCCTCCTACGCACTTCTCATCTTGGTCCCTACCTTTGTGTCCGTCCTCCCGCCTCAGACCCTTGCCGTCTCTCTCTGGGGCAGCTGCCTTCACTTGGCGCCCAGCTAGACTCGCTCTCCCACCCTCTCTTTTGGTCTCCTTCACCTCCTCCTTTCCCACGTCGGCCGCAGCGGCACACGCGGCGTGCCGGCCCGCTCCCTCTTTGACCCGAAGTGCAGCCGCTTTCCCTTGGCTGCACTTTGACCTCAAGTGCACCCTAACTTAGTGGATGCCTCGTGGAAGGGAGTGCAGCTTTCCCAGCAGACACTTCATGTGGTAAAGTGACGGGGACAGGAAAGATTTTGCAGAGCAATCGGCGATGTGAAGTGAAACGACATTTTAGTCCCAGGGTTCCAAGTGCACACATCTCCCACCCGCTGGGCCAGGCTGGGAAGGGAGCGGTGCGGAGGGACGCTTGCTCCAGGCAGAACCCCACGGGGCAGACGTGGGACCACGGGCGAGGCAGGCAGGGGTGAGGGAGACCAGCCAGGGCGGCAGCAGCTTGTCGCTGGAGGTGCTTCCCACCACCGCGCCTGAGGGGCCGGCGAGGGGGTGCTGCTCGGCCGTCAGCAGAAGGGGCCCCCGACCCGCAGCGGCGACCTGGCAGGGAGGGGTCCCAGGAGCAGACGCCTGCCCGCCCCTCTGCTGCTCTCCGTGACTGCGCCAGGCCCAGGACCAGAGGCCGGGGTGGACCCAGTTCCTGGGGACCAGCCTCCTGCGGGGGCCAGGCAGAGGGGGTCTAGCGGCCCATGCAAGACGCCTGGCGCGACGCTCTGAGCAAGCGCCATCTATGATTACGGAGTCTCCCCTCCCACCCCGGGGCGGCCTCCTGGAGACGCGGCAGGCACCAGGTTTGGGGGCACCGCTCCTGGGCCCACGGAGCTCGGATATCAGGAAAATCAAGGTGAAGAAGAAGCGGGAGTCAGTTTCTCCCCAAAGCCTGAAGCACATTGCTTCCGTCCACAGCGAGAGGCGGCCCGGGGAGCACACCCGGCCACGGGGAGGGAGGCGCGGAGCCCCCGGAAACCCAGTTGGTGGCTGCTCTCTTCGTCACCTTGCAAGCTCTGTTCCCTGGAATCAATGTCCCACGCACGTTCTGTTTCAGGGCTCTTTCTGCGTGTTGCACACACGTGTGTACAGGGGCACGCGTGTACGTGTGTGCGCGTGGGGGTGCGTGTGTGTTCATGTATTGGGGGGCAGTCTGCGGGGGTCAGCAGCCCTCAGCCTCCCGTAGGGGCCAAGACCGACACTGGGGGCGCCTGTGACGAGCCGGAAAACGGCACAGGCCAGGGCAAACACCTTCAGCAAATACGACAAAGGGATTATATCCCACAAAGTGATGAAAAAAGATTCAAAGAGATGGGGAGACAGTGCCCAGGGACCCCAGAGACCCACAAGGAAGCAGAAAGTCCTGCGGACAGGATGTCGTGCTGCGCGGTGCGGAGAGCCCGGCAGGCAGGCGGCCGTGCCGAGCAGCCACCGGTGGCCGCTTGCTACACCTGCGACCCGGACACGGACACTCACAGCCAGCCACGCTCGCTGTTGGCGAGGCTGTGCCCAAACATCCGCCCCCGTCACAGGGAATAGAAATCCCTTTGGAAAACAATTTGGAGACGCACGTCAAGCAAACTTTATATTCTTGTCCCAGCAATTCTGCTGCCAGAAATGTATCCTGAGGACATGACCCCAAATACGAGAACGGCCGCATCCACGCTGAGAAAGACGCTCATCACGGCACCATTTACGGAAGCAACGATGTGAACAAACGCCCTCCCTTTGTAAGCGTTCGGTTTGAGTATTTTGTGACTAATCACCTCCATAGGTGACTGAAATCGGGAAGACGACGTAGCAACATGGAAAATACTTTAGGGTTGGACTTTTTACATCCCAAGGGAGCAGAGCACGGAATTACGTCTATGATTGGTTATGGGCAGGTGAAACGCACACATGCAAATGGATGGACCTGGAAAAATAAATGGAGCCACGAGAGCAGCCGCGGCGTTAGAACGCGGGTGTCGAGGGTTCCTGTTTTGCGTTGTGCAGCGCGCGCACACACACGATCCGTGCAGTACGTGTGTCTGCACATAGGCACGCAAGTCAGATGTCCGAGTACACGTCATCTGCCTTTTCCAGCCACCTGCCCTGCCTCCGGGAACGTCCCCCTCCCCCTCTGCCAACACGACCTAGCGACTCAGTTCCCCGCCGAGCCACCGCGCCTGGTTACCTAGCAGCACGCCGGGGGGCAGCGGGGCCGAGGGGTCCTTCATCCAGTCGTCGTTGGCCAGCTCTATCACGGCGTCCACGGGCCGGACTTCCGCGCAGATCACGGTCCTCACGGCCTCCTCGTCCTGGGCGTCCAGGGCAGACTTTAGTCTCTTCGCCACGTCCGAGCCCAGCGGGTAGTCGGGGAGGCGGTCGGAGGTGGACATCGCGGAGCCGCTGGTGGACGGGCCGGCCCTCCTCCCCTCTCCTGCAGCCAGCCCGAGTCGGCAGCTGGCCCCGGCACCGCCGGGGCTGCTATAAATAGAGGACGCTCGGCTCCCTCTCGGCCGGCGAGGGCCACCCGCCAGCCGCCCGGCCGCCGCCGTCCTGGCAGGGAGCCGGAAGCAATCCTGGCAGCGGGTTATTCCCGAGGCGGCCAGGGGGCATGCTTGTGAGCAGGGCCAGCGGGGACGGCGTTTCCAAAGGAAGCTCTCGCGGGTATTGCCGAACGACGCCTCCTTTCCTCGCCAGTGAGGCTCCGTCCGGAAACCCTTCCCCGAGGCCGGGCTCCCCGAGCGTGTTCTGTTGAAGGGCGCCTCTCCCACGTCCTGCCCCCCCCCGGCCCTCGCTTCCCGTGGGAGCAGAGCCGGCCGCCCGCAGGCTGGACGCGCCTCCCACAGCGGCCTGGAAGGATCGGGGCTGTGGCCTCCGGATCCGGGGGCGGCCCGGCCGGCCTCAGCGAGACAAAAGCATCACGAAAGCGGGAAAAGAAAAAAATGTAACCTAAATATCGGCTGCGCCTCCCCGCCCCTCTAGGCTGGTGGACGGGGCTCAACACGCGCAGTTCCACGACACGTGGAAGTGCAGAGCCCCCCCCCCCCCCGCCAGCGTGGACTCCTGGGCACTCGGGGCGTGGGAGGCTTTTTTCTCACGGTGGCCTCTGTCGTCACTGTCCGGGGGCCCCCACGTCAGCTGCACACGGGCGCCGCTGTGTGGGCGGCTTCCCTGCTAGCTCGGGTCTCGGGCGCAGGGCCGGCGCGTGGCTCTCCCAGGGTCTCCCCGCCCTGCCGCCCGTCTTGCCTCCTTTTCAACGACCACTTTTTCACCCTCTCTCTCTTCTCCTCTTGTGATTCGTTTCACGTGTCACTCTGGTTGGGGGACGGCGCCCAGGTACCTGGTCAAACGTTATTCTAGATGTTTCCGTAAAGGTGTTTTTTGGATCAGATTAGCATTTTTTATTATTTATTTGTTTATTTTGAGACAGAGTCTCGCTCCGTTCCCTGGGCTAGAGTGAGTGCCGTGGGGTCAGCCTCGCTCACAGCAACCTCACACTCAAGCGATCCTCCTGGCTCAGCCTCCACAGTAGCTGGGACTACAGGCACGCGCCACCATGCCCGGCTAATTTTTTCTCTCTATATATATTTTTAGTTATCCGGCTAATTTCTTTCTATTTTTTTAGTAGGGATTCTTGCTCTTCGCTCTTGCTCAGGCTGGTCTCAAACTCCTGAGCTCAAATGATCCGCCCGCCTCGACCTCCCAGAGAGCTAGGATTACAGGTGTGAGCCACCGCGCCCGGCCAGATTAGCATTTTTTAAATCAGAGGACCTGGAGTGAAGCAGACGGGCCTCCCTAGTGTGAGTGGGCCTCGTCCAATCAGGCGACAGACCTCCCCCCTCCCCCGGGCAAGAGGGACTTCTGCCTGCAGCAACTCCAACTCCAACTCTTCCGGGGTCTCCAGCCCACCCGCCCACCCTGCAGATTTTGGATGTACCAAGACTCTATAATCACGTGAGCCAGTTCCTGAAGATGAATCCTTCTCTCCCCCCAGCCGCCTTTTTTCTCTCTCTATCCACATCGTGTTGGTTCTGCTTCTCTGGAGCACCCTGACTAATACACCCCTCCTCCCCTCCGCTCTCGTGTGTGATTTTGCTGGTTCTGTTCCATCTGCATTTGAGGTGCCAGACACTGTAATTCTTGCCCCACATCCATTCTTCTTCCACCTGCCCAAGAGAGCCTGGATTTTCTTAGCTGTGGCACTGTGCCAAGCTCCTGGGATGAAACTTGCTGATTGAAGTCAAAAACATCAGTCCTCATCTCCTTTGATAGCTACTCAACGTCCCAGCCTCTCTCGCAGCCCGGTTCTGGCCGGAGAGGGCAGGCATGGTCTGCGCTGCCGTGCCTGGGAAGTTACTTGCTTTCCTGATTGAAAGAGTCAGAAGCGGCTGGCACCTCTCTTTCCCTTTCTTCTTTCCTGGAACATGGACATGATGTCTGGAGCTGCAGCAGCCATATCACAGCCATGAGGTAACAGACATGAAAGGAAGGATCGACCCACTAAGGAGACTGGAACAGAAAGAGGGAAAGGGACTGGAGATGGCACTTCTGAACTTCTTCCCTGTCTCTGGGGTGCCAACCTCCAGCCTTCTTGTCTTTTTGCCTGAAGCACTTGTTGTGTATCTTCTGTTACTTGCAGCTGAAGGCATTGATATAGGTAGTGTATTCAGTCTGCCTTTATATCACGGGCGTGTCCTGGTGTCAGGTTACAGAGATGTGCCAGGAATGGTCCAGCCAGTGATGAAGAACTTGAGTTAATCTCCCCAAGCCTCCTATTCTTCTATAATATTGGCTGCCTGCCTTTTACGATAAAACCCCAATGGATTTTGCAGTGATAGCAGCCAATTCCCGACTCCCAAGGAACAATGGCTTCGTGGGCTGGGCTCGTGAATGAGCAAGCAGCCAGAGCCAGCGCCGTGACTGCCCTCCAGCGTCACAGACACTGACAAACGGACCCGGGGGAGACATTCTTGGGATCCCTGGCAATGGACTCTGCCCAGGGAGGAGACCCGATCCCAGTGGACCTGTCCCAGTTCAGATGTCTGGCCAGACGGCAGAGCATGACTCTGGTTCACTCTCGGCCAAAGAGCTAGGGGTTTGGAGAGAGATTTTTGAGCTTAAATTTCCTAGGACAAACATCATCCAGCATCAAATGCCTTACATTTAGAAAGAAATCTAGCACTCGCACGTTCGTATAAATACAATGAGAGGGAGGGTAGTGACCACAGGAAAATTATCAGCGTCCGGGTGAAAAACAGAACGGGAATTATTAGACACTGCCATCAAACTTCAAATCAGAAGGGAGGTAAAGATGAGGCACTTGTTAGGCAGATAATAAGATGACAAAGCCTCAAAATATGGCACTCACTGATCTTAATTACCACGCTATCTGCTGGGGGCTTAATCAGCGGCACATACACTATGCTAATTATTCCGGCTAATTTTGTTATAATGTAATTCTTTATCAACCCTGCTATGTATAAATTAGGAATTGAAATGTAGCTAACACAAATTATATTTAAGGCAACATGAATTTCTTTATTTCAGTATGGAATCTTCTGATCTCTATTTCTTTATCTTTCTTTTTTTGATTAGCTAACGTGACCCCGCCCCCCCACCGCCCCCCCGTCCCGGTCCCTCACAGCCTGAACCGTCACTGGGGAACCTGGTGTCGATATTTCCCCCTTAACTTCTCGCAGGTTGCATACTCGGCTTTCTCCTTCAGCCGATGTCCTTGAGAAGGGCGGAGTGTGTTTGAGCAATCAATGGTAGACAGATCCCGGCTTCCTCCAAATCAGATAAAGGTCGTTTCATTGTTCCCTTTTAACTATTAAATTGTCATTGGAGGGTGCCATAATTCATGCATTTTTGGTGATATGTTGTATGTGACTTACATCGAGTGATGTTTGCGAATGTGTTTGGATGAGGACTAATGACAGCCACCTTATAGAGAAGCATCAAGGTTCCCTGGAAATTTCTGTCGCCTGGGTTTGCACCCGGCGAGGCCGGCTGGTGCAGAGACCGACCGAAAGCCTGGGAACATCCTCTCCATCAGTACTTTTGGTTTTGAACAAATTCGAAGCAAAATAGCAATGCCTAATGAAAAGATGGATATGACTGGGGTCTGATGTAGGCTCAGCACCACGTCAGCCACCGAGGGAAGATCGTGGTCTGGGAGAAACGGACAGCCCCAGGTGTGGCCTCAGAGCGCCTGTCCTGACTCACTCGCAGGGACCGTGGCGAGGTTCTGCACATGGACCCACTTCTGGACTCAGGTCTTCGAGCCTGAAATGTCTCTGCTTTCCCCGAGTGTCTGGAGAGACGCTCCTTCACCTCACCGGCTCCCCTGAGAACTGCTGGGCGATTCTCACCTCCAGATCCAGAGTTGGGCCCTGCCAGCTGGGGCGCAGACGGGGGATGTGTTCCCAGGCCAGGGGCTGCCCTCGCCTCTCGCCGTTCTCTCTAACGCCCGGGGTCTTTTTTTTTTTTTTTTTTTGAGACAGAGTCTCACTTTGTTGCCCAGGCTAGAGTGAGTGCCGTGGCGTCAGCCTAGCTCACAGCAACCTCAAACTCCTGGGCTCAAGCAATCCTGCTGCCTCAGCCTCCCAAGTAGCTGGGACTACAGGCATGTGCCACCATGCCTGGCTAATTTTTTCTATATATATATTTTAGTTGGCCAATTAATTTCTTTCTATTTTTAGTAGAGATGGGGTCTCGCTCTTGCTCAGGGTGGTTTCGAACACCTGACCTCGAGCAATCCGCCCACCTCGGCCTCCCAGAGTGCTAGGATGACAGGCGTGAGACACCGTGCCCGGCCTACGCCTGGGGTCTTACTTTTGCTTCTCCTAATTCCCAGCTCCGGTGACACGGATGTTTCTCCCTGTGGCCGGAAGCTTTTCAACTTAGCTGAAGGTTCCTTTGAATTCCTTTCTGATGAGTCTCTTACAGCTTTTCTGGCTCCATGGTTTCAACCAAGACGTTTGTGGGAATGCATTTACTGTTCGGTGGAGGGACTGGCTCACCTGTCGCCCTCCCTGGCCGCGGGAGCCACGTTGAGGGGCAGCTCTTTGAGCAACCAGAGAGCAGGGCTGTGTTCATTTCCTCTGGGTCTTCGTGTCCGCGGGAAGGGATGTGGGTACAAACTAAATACGGTGAAAGTCCTCGACGATTCTAGCACGATGTTTTCTTTTCTACTGGGGGCGTGATTTGTGATGGCACAAGGGTGGAGTCGCACTACTGGAAACGTGGACATTTCCCATTAATATGACTATCAAAGGCAAAATAACAAACGGATGAATTTCATTTGGTAAGCACCCTTTGAGCCCCAGTTTATGCCAGGCACTTCCCGGTGTGCCGAGAGTATAGTTCACTCTATATTAGTATTGTACGCTGACTCCATAGCTCGTGGTATGTGCCGGGCACCCTCGTAAAGGCATTTTTCCTCTCGGCAGTCCTGGGAGGCAGGTGCTACACGCTACCATCACTTGGCAGATGTGGGAACTGGGTGGGGGAGTAATTTGCCCAAGGTCGCCCGGCCGCCAAGTGGCCGAGTTAGGACGCAAACGTGCAGCCTGGCTGTGCCCTCCATGTCTTGCTGTGCAGTTTTGCTTCTTGGCGTCTGACACCCCCTCTGGGCCCAGTCCCGCCTTCTCGGAGTCAGCTTCTTCCCCTTCCTTCCCTACTGTTCTTTTTGAGATGCCGTATTTCGGGAAAAGACGAGGGAGGGCTGGAAGGGAGAGAAGAGTGGCGAAGGCAGGGACCAGGAGAGTTTGGGAGACTTTAGGAGAAAAGTCCCGGGACCGCGTGGGAATTGGGTCAAGAAAGAAGGGCAGTTAGTCTGGTGGAATGTCTGGTTGCCGGATGGCGTTTTCTAATCCTGACACTGTTCTGAGACTGGACCACCAGGGTCACGGCTTTTTAAGAGTCACACAGCTAGTATGTCCATCCCTGTCCATGACCGGGGGCAGCAGCGTGAAGCCCTGATCGGGCCCAGGGGTGTAAGGTGAGAATCCGCCTTCCATCCACGCAGGACTGTGTGAAGTCACCGGAGGATGAAGAAGAACAACTGGGAACAGTCATCTGCTTCCAGGTTTTAATGCCTCCCATCACAAATACTCTTTGAAATACAGAAAAATGAGAAAAATGGAGAAAATCTGTGCCAGTGATCGAACTTGCAGCAAAATGCATCCCGTGCCAAGATGGCTGAGGAATTTCTGCAAGAAACAGGGCAGGCATGGCGGAGGGAGGGTGCCCAGCTCGCTGAGCAGCAGGAGATGCCGAGGGCTCCCGGCGCAGATCTCACCCCTTCGGCAGGTTCCGGAAGGCTCCGAGTGCCGCAGGTGCCTAGAGCGCCAGTGTCTCGAGTCACACTCAGCCCTGGTGGCTGGTCCCGCAGCGCAGCGTGTAGCCCTGGCAGGGGCGGCAGGCTCCGGGTGTGTGTGGGGGCAGTCACGCGTGTTTCAGGAAGGGGAGCTGCCTTACATATGGTTATATATTAAAAAAAAATAAAACAAGCAAATACAAAACAAGAAAGAAACACCTTGCCCCCCCTGGTGAAGCCCCCTGGCCATCTCTGTTGCTAATTCCTTTCAATTTTCTACACCTTTGTTCTAGAAAAGTAAAGTGTCTATAAAGTTGGAGTCTGCTCTCTTCTCTTAGTCTGGGTCTGAAAATATTTGACCACCACCGCCACACACGATCCACGACCTAACCCAGCTGTGGCCGGCAGCCCCGACGCCCCTCCTGGTATCCACGCCCCGGTGCTATCTTCACTCTTTGGCATGAGAGAGTCACCCGGCATGGATGGGCCTGTTTGGACGACGTGACTTCCTCTCGCAGACACCGTACCCTGACGCAGGAAGGGGGACGGCCACTTTGCAGATCAGGTTATAAAAAGATGTGGCTGCTGCCTCGGGTCTCTCTTGAGCTCTCACTTGAGCTGCTCACCCTGGGCGCAGCCAGGCTTCCAGGCAGCCCCATGAAGGGTCCCTCGTGTGGGGGGGACTTGAAAGTGGGTGCTCTGAGGCTGCCAACAGTCACCTGAGGGGCTCGGCTGTGGAACATTCCGCTCCTGAGAGACTTTGAGCCAGAACCACCTACCTCAGCCGTGCCCGGTTTCCTGACTCGCAGAAACTGTAAAATTATAAATGTTTGCTGCTTTAAGCCATTAGGTTTTGGGGGTAATTGGAGATAATTTGTTATGCAGCAATGGGTAATTAACACATCACCTTAATTGCCATTTGAAGAAAGCCGTGGACCTTATCCTTCCCCACTTAAAAGCGAGAAAGGTGCAGACTCTGATTCAGTAGAACAACAGAATGGATTATTTTGCGTCATCAGAGCAAATGTCTTTTTACCAAACAGTTTCCACGAGAAACTAGAGAAAATTTGAGAAAAATGTCTTCTAATTGATACCATTGCTGAGAATCCAGGGAAATATTAGGCTGAAAAAGGAATGGTTGGAGATCGAAGAAGAGTCCTCTGAGACAAAAATCATATTTCAAATTTTCAAATAAAATTGATGCAGGGATTGGAGGTTGTAGAACATCAAACCAGTGATTTAAAAGACCAGACACAGAAATTCTCTCAATCTCAGAGTACTAAAGGGACAAAGCGATGCCCATAAAGAAAAGCAACATTGAAGACAGATTTGGGTAATTCATGTGTATCTCAAGAGAAATAAGAGCAGAGAGAAGATAATAAGTAAACGAAGAAATACAGTTATAAGAACCCTGCTGCTGTGGACCGAATTGTGTCCTCTACCCTATGTTTGAGCCCCTCCCCATGTGACTGTACTGGGGACAGGGCCTTAAGCAGAGGATCAAGGTTAAATAAAGTCACGAGACTGGAGTCCTGATCCTGTAGAACTGATGTCCTCGTAAAAGAGGAAGCCATATCAGATCTCTCCGACGAGGGCGTCTAAAGCCCAAGCTGAGGACAAAAGCACAGAGCGCCCCAGTTCCAGGTTCAGAGAGCGGCCGGCAGCTGGGACCCAGCCTCTTCCTGCTGGGGAGGGCTGAGGGCGGCCCCAGCCGGCCCTGAGATCTCGTCCCTTGAGAGGGGAGAGGAAGTTGACCTTTCCCGGAGTTTGGAGTTCAAGGAGGGAGATTACCCGTTATTCTTCCTACAGAGGACGGGAGTGGCTGGGGGGTCCCAGAGCGAAGGGAGGGTTTTCAAGGGAATCACTCAGAGAGATTATGGGGACCTGCAGGATGGAGGGGCCGACGCTTGCTCCCTGGTTATGCGTCTTTTTGGCCAGTTATTTGCCGATGTTCCCTGCTGTCACCAGAGAAGAGGCAAAGGGGGAAGGGGAAGGTGTGGACCCCGTCGTCAGCCTGGCAGAGGACGTGAGCATCCTCCGAGAGAGGTGCACGGGTGGGCAGCATGGAAGGGGGATTCCGGGTGAAGCTGCACACATATCGACTGCAGAAATAGCCGCAAATGTTTCGAGAACAGTAAAACCACACTCGATACACACCAAGATGAGAGAACGAACTCTAATGGAAATTAAGACTCACTGCAAAGCCGAGCTTGTTAAGGCCACGTGGTACTGGCAGCAGAATAGGCCGGCGGCCCTGTGAGTAGCCCAGTGGCCCTGCTGGACTCATGCACGCTGTGCCTCTGTGAGTGAGGAGGAGAGAACTTCCTGAAGCAAACTGTGCTGAGATAATATCATAGCCTCATGTTAAAAACGAACAAACAAGCAAATTTGGCCTCTATCTCAAACCCTATGCAAATGATTTTTCCCCCAGGTAGATTGTAGTAAGAAGCTATAAAAGAAAAAAAAAAAAACAAGCTTCTACGTGATTAAGGTCACAAGTGACCATCTTCATTACCTTGGGTGGGGAAGGATGTTTTTAAACAGAACACAATACCTGACTAATCATATTCTATTTAAGTTAATAACTTCCATGCATGAAAAGATACTATTAAGAGAGGAAAAGAGCAAGCCATAGAGGAGGGAAAGATATTTGCAACATACCAAACTGATGAAGCTTATATTCAGGTCATAGAAAGAATCCTACAGATCAATAAGAAAAAGAGAACTCGGTAAAGAAAAGGGCCAGAGATTTGAGTGCACACTCCACAAAAGAAGAAATGTAAACAACAACGGCTGCACGAAAGGGGCTTAATCTCATCAGTCATCAGAGCAATACAAATTAATGCTCCACTAAAATGACACAGTATTCAAGGCGCCATCCTGCACCAGGGACTCGGCCCTTACCAGGAAATGCACCTGCCGGCACTTGCTCTTGGACTCCTGGCCTCCAGAACCGTGAGATGTAAATTTCTGCCATTTTTAAACTACCCAGTCTCGGGTATTTTGTTATAGCAGCACGAATGACCGGGACAGTGACGTTAAAGTCATCAGGAAAAGAAGAATTTTCAATAAAGTTAGCATAAGTGAAAAAACAAACATCTGTCATACTATGCACCAAAAGAAATCCTGGATGATTTAAAAATGTAGACAATGAAAATGAA
Source organism: Mirza zaza (assembly GCA_008750895.1). Classification (NCBI taxonomy): domain Eukaryota; kingdom Metazoa; phylum Chordata; class Mammalia; order Primates; family Cheirogaleidae; genus Mirza; species Mirza zaza. The sequence continues at coordinate 95,166 of VSMD01101359.1, read as the reverse complement.
ATCAGGCTGGGTGTGGTGGCTCACGCCTGTAACCCTAGCTCTCTGGGGGGAGAGCTCAGGAGGGAGGATCGCTCATGGTCAGGAGTTTGAAACCAGCCTGAGCAAGAGCGAGACCCTGTCTCTACTAAAAAAAAAAAAAGAAAGAAATTAATTGGCTAAATAAAAATATATATAGAAAAAATTAGCGGGGCATGGTGGTGCATGCCTGTAGTCCCAGCTACTCTGGAGGGTGAGGCAGGAGGATCACTTGAGCCCAGGAGTTTGAGGTTGCTGTGAGCTAGGCTGGCGCCACGGCACTCTAGCCCGGCAACAGAGTGAGACTCTCTCTAAAAAAAAAAAAAGAAAAAAAGAAAATGAAATCATACTACCACAAAAGGAGACTACAGACATACGTGTTTATTACTTTGCAGGGAAGAAGGGCTTCCTAAACTTTAAAACAAAGGCAGAATCTAGAAGAAGATAGACTTGCCCATACAACCACTTTTAAACTGCCAGCTAGCAAAATCCCACCCAAAACAGATTGGAATAACGTCTGTGGGACGCAGGACAGAAGGTCAAACATTCATGTGTCCACGGCTTGTCAAAACTCTCCCTCCATGACTCCAGTGGCAAAAGGACTGAGGACAATTACAGCCGATTCACAAAAAAAGAGTTAAAATGCCAACAAATCTCTTCATGTTTAGTCTCACCGATATTCAAAGAAATGAAAATTAAAAGAAGACGTTGCATTGACAAAGCTTTTACAATGCGTGTGTCTGTATGTGGAGGTGACCGCAGGGCACTTACACACATGTCTGTGGGTGGAACAGTTCTGGAGGACAGATGGTATATCCTGATTTTACTTTGGTAGAGTATATATAAAATTCTGCTCACAGAAAGATGGGAAGGACAGGCTCCACGTACTAACAGTGCTTACTCTAAAAGAGTATTTAAAATTTTTATATTTATGTTGTCAGTTTTCTATAATAAAGTGGTATGATTTTTGTAATCACACTGAAAGCCGGTTTTTTTTTTTTTTTTTTTTTTTTACTAGTTGAGATAACTTTGAGGAGTGAGGGAAGACGGGCTCTCTAGATGGCACAAAGCAGCAGCGATCGGAGCGTGGAACCATGTGGGAATTCATAGACTAATGGAGCAGGAGAGATGGTCTAGAAACAGTCCTCGGTGGATATTAGATCTTAAGGTTGTTGAAGCTGAATGACTGTCATTTGGAAGATTTCAAGCCGTTTCCATGGTGGCATTTTTCTTTGGGAGGGGCCCCTTGAACCCTGCACATTGGAAACAACCCAAATCTCCAACAATAGGGAATTGGCACTAAATAAACTCTGGTACATTGATTCGACGGAGTTCTGCATAGCCATAAAAATGCTGTGTTGGTAGAACATTTAATAGCATGGAAATTTGTTTACAGTTTATTGTTAAGTGAAAATCTGGTTTCAAAACTGGATGCCTGTTCTGATCGATACTTGTAAAAGACGTGCATTTATGTAGAGAACATACCTGAAGGATGTATTTTATTTTATTCTGTTGACTTATCTGCATTGTATTTTTTTCTAGAACGAGCATCTATTTCTTTCGTAAGAGAGCGCACCATAGATGTCGTGTACACACAGGTTATGGAAAAATGTAAAAAGGGAGAGAATGGTTTTCGGGTCAGTAAGACTCCGTGGCTCTAAAATGACTGAATGGATCACTACACCCAAGAAAATGTCAGCCAGAAAGGGACTGGTCAGCAGACGGCGAGGGGCACAGACACTATTGGGGCCTCCCAAGTCCTGTCCTCGGAGGAGACCTCGAGTCTCTGCACCCCAGAGAGTGAAATCCGCAGGCAAAACTATCTCGCGAGGAGGGAGCTTGCAGCCAGCGTCACGGAGCCGTGAGACGCCAGCGCTGCCTCGGCAGCTCCCGGCATGGACTCTGCGCACGCACTAACTGCTGGCCGTGCTGCCTCCCTTTGGCCGTGGAGGGGGAATAGGGGGACTTCGTCTGGGGCAGGGCGCCAGCTGAGCTGTACTTCTCCCGAGAGAGTCGAGCAAACCACGGCAGAAACAGAGATGATGCTGGTGGGAGGAGTCGAGAGCCACGGGGCCAATTGGCTGGGGGTGACGGGCAGGGGGACACCCACGAGAGGAGGAGACCTGACCCGTGGGGGGAAGGGGGAGGCCAGGTTTGAACAGGTAGGACTTGAGGGCCTGCAGGGCACACGCATGGAGCTTCCTTGTGTGTGGCTGGATGTCCGTGTCAGGGGGGTTCTGGACAGGAAGGACAAACAGGGACATCAGCAGGTGGGACTCCTGAAAGAGATCAGCCTGGAACATGAGCGGGGGAGGGGGACAAGGGAGGGCACAGCAGGGAGAAGGCACAGGAAAGGGGGGGACCAGAGTGTCACCTGCTGCATCGATTGGATGGTGCAGAGCAGGCCAGAAGGACCAAGGAAGCAGGGAGACAACTCTGGCCAGACCCCAGGGGGAGGTGACAGGCTGCACTTTGCAGGGGAGGGAACCGGAACATGTCACAGGAAGGCCGGATTTGAGGGAAGAGGATGGACTCGCACATGCATGAGAGTGCAGAGATTTGAGGGTGTTGACATCCCAAGAGGCAAAGGTCTGTTGAGAGGGCCGTCATTGTATCAGAGGTCCTGCAGACAGAGGACATGTGGAAGTGGGGCCGACAGGTGGGTGGTCAAGCGGGACGGGCCCCTGGAGGAGCAGACCGCGGGTGCCGAGGGGAGGGGTGGACACGTGTGAGCTTGTCCCAGGAGCCCAGGTCAGCGAGAGGCGGTCTACTGGTGTCTTTTCTTTCGGTGAAATAAGGGTCCAAGTCATTCGCTGGGAGGGAGGCAGAGATGACTGGGTACAGAGCTTGGAGACAGCAGCTTGGAGAGGCAGCTGTCGTGGCGAGTGAGAGAAGTAGCTGGTTAGGAGCGAAGAGAAAATTGGGGGATAGCATTGAGAGACCGTGAATTTTAGTGGCACCAGTGGTAAGGGAATCTTCCTGCATTGAGCCTGTCGCATGTCTTATTCCTCCCTGATCTATTGCAAAAGGAGAGACACAGCCTATCTTCCAGTTACCCTGAATCCCAAAGAGTCATTCCAAGCTACACAGGCTTGTAGAGCCAGGTTCCTGGTCCGTAGGGGCATCCAGCCCGGGGGCGGAGAGAGACAAGAAAACAGAACAAGGAACTCGATCGGCTCCGGCAGTCAGTGGTGGTGGCGGGGAGGTGACTTCTTGCTGAAGTGACCAGAGAATTCATGGGCAGGTGGCTTTTGAATTGAGTCTACAGGAAAGGGCAGGATTTTGGGAGGTAGACAGGTTTCCACCGAGCTGGAGGGAGGGGAGTGAGCAGAGGCACCACCAGGCGTGCAGGCCAGGCCGGCACGGGGGCGGAGGTGGCTGGGATGGAGGTTGGAGTTGGTGGCCAAGCCCTGGGAAGGGGGTGGGGCAGCCGGGAGTCCCGAATGCCAGGAATTGGCTTTTAGTGAGCGACTATTGAATATTTTGGAGGAAGCTGGCGAAAGGACTAGAGCGTTGTCTTAGGAAGGTTAATCTGGCATCATTTATAGGAAGGGGAGGGACAGGGAACCTGGGACTGGGGAGAGGGCCACAGTGTCACAGACCCCTAAAGAGTGGCTAATGAGTGGCAAAACAATGGGATTAAACAATCCGTGTGATTATGCATTTAAACTTCTAATTTTAAATCCAGCACCCTAATTAAGCATAAATTATTTTGCCATTCAAATGTATTCTGGCTCGAAGCTTCCTCTCTGTTGGTGGTGAGAGGGAGGAGGGCAGAGGGGAAGTCAGCGCAAGTCAACAATCAGAGTTACCTGGAGTCTCTACTGAGGTCCCCAAGGCCACACAGCCCCCGCAGACAGTGCTGGCCGCCTGCCAGTCGGGCCTGGCTATGCCCGCTTTGAGAGGTGGCCTTCCTGGGGGTCGCGCTCTCAGGCTGTGACCGTCCTTAGGCTCGCTCCCTCAGTTCTCCCGAGCCTCTGGCCTGCAAAGGTCAGCTGGAGTACAGTGCGGGAGGGTCCAGTCGCCTCCATATCTAGGATACATTAGAAGCCCAGTCGTCACCAAGAAGAACTTCCGGGCACCAAACGAGGCTGCGCAGGACACCAGACCTTCCCTCTGTGGCAGGCGGGGAGGCGGACCGCCAAGCCCAGCTGGGCAGGAGATGCACGGCACATTCAACCCTCCGTGGGGGCCGTATGCCCACAAGGGCCGTCTCCACTGCAGGCCCCTGGAACTGGTTGGAGCGCCCGGGCGAGGGGAGCCCGGGGCCGCGCACAGCAACCAGCGAGGGCAGCAGCAGGCGCGCGTCTCCCCGCTGACCGGCCGGCCTGGCTTCTGCTCGCACCATGCTCGGGGCACGCAGAGCCAAGGCCTGGAGGAGAGCCCCGGAGGTGCCATCAGGGCACACCGGCGGGCTACGGCGGGCGTGGGCGTGGCCATTCTGTGAGCAGGACGGGAGTCAGCCCTAAGAGTTCGGACAGGGGGATCTGGGATTTAAATTCAATCAGCTCGAGGGTGGGTAAAACCCCTTCCTCCTTAGCCTTTGGAAGTAGTCTCGGCTAACGTCCTACCAGCCATGCCCCTTGGGGCGTTAACTGATTTCTCCGTGCCTTAGTTGTCTCATCTGTAAAATGGGAGGAACATAACGCTTTCACGTGCATTAACGCACGAACCGTGCTGACCCATGGCAAGGACCCAGTAAATGCTCCTTTTATAATTGTGTGAATGCTGTCCGGTGAGGCCCCCGATGGGGTTGGATTTAATTGTCTCTAGGGTCAGTTCTAGGTCCAAAGCCCTTGATCTCTGAACAAAGTCATCGCGTAGACCCTCCCAGGCAGAATCCGACAGGTGTCTTCAGGACATGAATATTAACAAGTGTGTCCTCTCCCAGCAAGTTCCGGATGTCCCTCAAACGCCCGCGCCAAAGCCGGTTTCTCCGGCGGCTCTGAGGGCCAGAGGAGCGTTGCCAGCTGAGGCTCATCAGGCTGGGCCCGGCTGCTGGCGGCAGCAGAACGTTCTAGGCGCCGCACGGTAACGGGAATCAGCTGCCGGGCCGTTAAGCCCTGCTCTTTCCGGAGGTTTGGGAACCAAAGCAAGGCCGCCTCTGCGCGGGCCCGGCCCTGACGGGGATGCCAGGTCCGAGTGCGTCACAGGTAAAGAGCCGTCTTTTCTCTTTCTTAAGTTGTGGGGAAATAAGCGCAACGTGAACTCTGCCGTTTTAGCCGTTTTTACGAGTGATAGTCCAAGGGCTTTTCATGTGACCGGGAAGCCGTCACCCCCGTCCATCTCCGGAGCGTTTTTGTTTTCCCAGACGGAAACCCCACAGCCGTTGACAACTAGCGGCCGTGCCTGCCCCCGCAGCCACCGCTCTACCGTTCGTCCCCGTGATTCTCAGTGCTCTGAATACCGCACGTAAGTGGGACCGACAGCGTCTGTCCTTTTGTTACCCATTGGTTTCACCGAGCATGGCGTCCTCAAGGTTCGCCCACGTGGTCGCAGGTGCCGGGGTCTCCTTCCTTTCCGGGCTGCATAACGCCCACTGCGAGTGCGTAAACGCCCTGCTTATCTGTCACCCGCCAGTGGCCACATGGGTGGCTTCTTCCCTTTTACCCGTTGTGGATGACGCTGCATGAACGTGGTGTCCAGGTGCAGAGAGCACTTGCTGTGCCCTCGTCTGGTCTCGGGTCCCCGGCCCAGCTCAGGGGGCTGCACACGCGCCTCCCCCCCAGGTGGGACTGCTCTCCCGCAGGGCAGCGCCAGCCTGCCTGTTTTCTCAACTGCCCGAGTGTCCTTCACCACGCTGTAGCACAGAGCAGAGAAGGAACGACAGCGGCCGGGAACACGGGAGGCCAGCAGCTCCTTAATGTCCGTTTCTACCCAAATAGGGTCCTAATGCGATGCTCATCGCGCGGCGGCGTGTTAGGATTAGGACCGCGTCCTAATGCAGCCTCCTGGACCCATTAGCCACGCTGGGAACACGCCCACCTCCCTTCAAATAAGTGAGGACACGAACCTGTCGGAGAGCACTGCACAGACATTTCCTTCTGGCGCCCTCGGAGAGTCTGGCAGAAACAACTGTGGCTTTGGCGCGGGTCGTCTGGGTGCCTTCCTGACAGCAGTTGTTCAGTACCATCAGCGATTCTTCTGGTAGTTTCCGCAGGTCACGGTGTGATTGTTTGAGCATACTCATCTTCCCATTTTTCCTGCCAGGGATTCATGCTTCCTGGTCCTCTTAAAGTCGCGCTGAATTTTTTGGTTAGTTGAATTTAGTTAAAAGGAGGGGAGGTGGGCAGAAGACGTGAGCGGACGTCTCCCTGGGGAGGGCACACAGATGGCAAATACGGGCACGGAAAGGTGTCCTGCATCGTGAGCCACCAGGGAAAGGCAAATTGGAGTGAGGGTGACACTTCGCTGCACACGGATGACACTAGCCGAAATGAGAAAGCGTGGCCGCATCGTATGCTGGTGAGGGTGCAGGGAAGCCGGACCGCTCGTCCCTTGCTGGCGAGTACATAAGAAAACGCGCCGTCACTCTGGAAAAACGGTCTGGTGGTGTCTCATAAAACTAGATGTGCAATTTCCATAAACCGAGCAATTTCACTCCTGGGCATTTATCCCAGGGAAATGAAAACGTATGTTCACACAAAAACCTGCATATGAATACTCATGACAGCTTTACTTCTAATAACCCCAAACTGAAAATAACCCAATGTCCTGTAATGAGCGAATGGTTGGACAAACTGTGGCCCAGCGTCCCATGGGATGATGCCACTCTGCCACAGAAAGGAACCGTTGATACGTACAATAGCCGGCGTGGAGCTCAAGGGCGTGATGCTCAGTGAGAAAGGTCAATCCCCAATGGTAGCAAACTGCACGATTCCAGTTATAGAACATCCTTGAAACAGCAAAATCGTAGAGCTGAGAGCAGAGGGTAGTTGCCAGGAGTTAGGGATGGAGGGGGGTGGGGAGTGTGCTCATAAAAGGGTAACAAGAGGGACACTTTTGACAGAAATGTCGTGTGTCTTGGCCATGGTGGTGGATACGGGAACCTACATATGATAACATTGCACAGGGCTAAGTACACACACACACACACACACACACAGAGACACATGCACGGATACACGTGGAACTGGGGTGACCTGAGTAAGACTGGCGCACTGCATCTTTGCCAATATTTTTGGGACATTGCATTACAGTTTTGCAAGATGTTACCATTGAGGGAAACAGGGTAAAGCGTTCACAGGATCTCTCATCTCTCTTGTGTTATTTATTACAACTACATTTAATTATTAGAAAAGGAAGGGGCGGAGCCATTAGGTTCCTTCCACTCCATTTGCGATGGATGGTGGCCCCACCAGAGGGCAGCGCCCCGAATCCTGATTCTCCAGGCACCCGTAAAGTCACTAACGATCTCGGGACGAGCCTGGTCACCGCCAACATTTGACTCAGCGGACGAGGAGGTGCTCTGGGCAGGTCATGCCGGATGCTAAGTCACACGGGAGTGAGCCCTTTCTCTCTGGCGAAGAGCAGCTCTGATCCACCTCTTCACTGACACGAGAGGGGGCGGCTGGGGTGCATTCAGTGGCACGATCTCTCAAAATCCTGGGCTAAAGCTATCCTCCCGTCAGCTTTCCGAGTAGCTGGGACTACAGGTGTGCACCACGCATGGCTAATTTTTAAAATTTTGTGTAGAGGCAGGGTTTTGCTATGGTCTTGAACTCCTGGCTTCAAGTGATGCAGCTGCTTTAGCCTCCCAAAGCACTGATATATTATATATATATATATTTATAGGCAGGAGACGTTGCTCCTGGCCCTTTTATGATCTTTTCAAAGACGGCACCACACTCAACATGTTTCATAACACTCCTTTTCATTGAATAATGTATCATGGAATGTAAAATCAGTGGGAGAAAGGATAGGTAATTTGGTAAGCAGTATTGGATGAATGACTATTCACTGGGAAGAAACGAATTAGTTAGATTCTTAACTAACACCACCCACAGAAATACATTCCAGACATATTAACTAAATTTTAAAGAAAGCTATAAAAGTCATAAAGTAAAATGAAGGAGATTTTTTTTTTTAACCTTAGAGTGGGGAGGACTGTCAAAGCCCCTTTTGGAAAATGAACAAATTGGACTTGGTAAAAACAGTGACAGATATCTGTAGCGTGAAGCAAACCATCTGTGGCATCAGAGGACAAGAATGTTCGCATCACGAGCAACAGCCAGAAGGGTAATATGCTGAATATGTGAAGAGAGGCTGTAAACCAACAGGAAAAAGAAAACATAGAAAAACAGGAAGGATATTCAGATAATATTCCCAGAGCACAGGAAAAATGACCAACCTCAGTGAAAGTAAACAAGAGTGAATTAAAACAAATTAAATTCTTGCTGCGTCAACTTCTCTTCGAGTTTGGAATCTGCTGGGGAGGCAGCAAGGAGCAAGTCCTTGCAGAGGCAAAGTTCCCACAGGCTCGCACTTGAAGGGCTGTTGCTTTATCATACTGTGTTTTTAAAAAGTCAGTTTTGGCCGGGTGCGGTGGCTCACGCCTGTAATCCTAGCACTCTGGGAGGTTGAGGCGGGCAGATCGTTCAAGGTCAGGAGTTCGAAACCAGCCTGAGCAAGAGCGAGACCCCGTCTCTACTAAAAATAGAAAGAAATTAATTGGTCAACTAAAAATATATAGAAAAAATTAGCTGAGTATGGTGGTGCAGGCCTGTAGTCCCAGCTACTCGGGAGGCTGAGGCAGGAGGCTCGCTTGAGCCCAGGAGTTTGAAGTTGCTGTGAGCCAGGCTGATGCCACGGCACTCTAGCCTGAGGAACAGAGTGAGACTCTGTCTCAAAAAAAATGAATTAGAAAGGCATGTTTGGGCATGGTGGCATGTGCCTATAATCTCAGCTACTCAGGAGGCTGAGGTGGAGGGATCCCTTGAACCCAGAAGTTTGAGGCTGCAGTGAGCTGTGATTGAACCACGGCACTCTAGCCTGGGCAACAGAGTGAGACTCTGTCTCAAAAAAAAAAAAAAAAAAAAAGTCAGTTTTGAAAACGTGCTTGAACCGTAAGCACAGAAGTTGGCACTTACGTGGCACAGGTGTGGGAAGGGCCCGCACACTGGCTGGGGAGGACCCAACCGTTGTCTCTGGGGAACAGCTGTCCCGAGCAGAGCACCAGCTTCCCCCAGTGCTGTTGACCCAGAAACGGGTTTTAAATGGCAAGTGACACCAAGCTTTGCAGAACCCGCTTCCTCCTGACCACGGCAGCTGGTCCATGTGCGTCGGCTCCAGGTTCTGTGCCCGCTCTGGCAGACGTCTGGGCGCCTGACTCGGCACAGGCCGTGAGCAGAGCAAGGACCACGTGGAATTTTAGTTGTCAGCGCAAATCTGTCACACTGTAGATGCCACCAGACGGATGGCTGTTGTCTTAGTCTGTTTGTGCTGCAATATCGGGATGCCCCAGACTGGGTAACTTATAAGGACTAGATGTTGGTTTCCCACAGTTCTAGAGGCTGGCAGTGCACCTCGAGATGCCAGCGCCTGGCACCTGGTGAGGACCTTCTTGCAGCGTCCTCCTGTGGCGGGAGGTGGAGAGGGAAGTGAGACAAACACCCTTGGCCAACCCCTTTTTATAAGGGCCCCGATCCATGCAGGAGGGAGGAGCCCGCAGGGCCTAGTCACCTCGTACGGGCCACCTCTTAACACTGTCACATTGGCAACAGCCACGTTCTAGAGGGGACGCATTCAGGCCGCAGCAGCCATCAAGCCTCGAGCAGGCAGTGGAGCCAGCAGGGCACGTGGGTGTGTGCTGCGTCCTGGCCACATCTGGAGGTGGTCCACTCACATGGGCCCTCTGGTCCTCTGTCTGGTGGCAGCAAAGCCCACGATTTTATTGAATTTGCCAGTGTGTGAGGCTGGGTGTCTGAGTCACCCGGAGATGCCACAAACTGCAGATACGTACGGTAGTTCTGGGGCGGAACCCGTGATCCTGTATTTATTCCTAACGGTGTCTACGGGGAGCGGAAGAGTCAGTACCACCCGAGAACTCGTGAGAGATGCAGACTCTCGGCCGCGCCCGGCCCGCAGATAGAGTCTGCAAAATAGCAAGACCCGGGAGACTCGAGAGCACACCTGGCACGAAGCGGGGTGCAGCTGCGCTGTCCCCGCAGGGGCCTGGAGCAGGCGCCCCTCTCACGGGTTCCGCCAGGCGCCCTCACACGCCCTGCGGGCCCAGGCAGGGTCTTCCTTCCCAGTCTAGGTCTTCCAGGCGACGTGGATGACCCGGGCTCCCTCCTCATGGTGCGTCTCCCGACGGTGTCTACGCTGGTCCCCTGCGCACTCCTTCTCGTCCATGGGCGTCCGTGTGGTGTGGCGGGCCTTCCTCTGCCCACTTCCTCGCCATGCCCTCGCTGCAGTCCTGGGGTCCCCGGACAAAGAAGCGGTCTGGCGGGCAGGGTCTGAGGACATTTTATTGACCTCCAGCTGCCCGAAGGCTTTCTGGGAGGGGACAGCGGGACATCATCATGTTGCAGCTGCCGCCCTCCCCCCACAGCAGCCAGGCCCTGGGCTCCTGGGGTGACATGCAGGGAGACAGACTCTTAGGGGGTTTATTGACCTAATAACGCCAGCAGGACAGCCGGGAGAAAGCACCGTGATGTCCCCACCTTGCCTCCAAGAAACCAAAGTTCAAGAGGATTTTATTGGCCCCCATATACTCATCTCTCGCCCCCTGTCCCGGCCTGGCCCCCCGCATCACCCAGACAATCTCCATTCCAGGGGGCTCACCCCGGCAACGGGAGGGGCTTCGGAAAGCCCGTCCCGTCTGAGGCGCCTGGGCTCTTCTTTCCACAGTCAATGGGGGCCATTAGGGTTTCACAAATTATGTTTGTCAAGAACTCCACATCCCCAACGAAAGCTAAACGGTAGACGTCACCTGCAGTGCGTGTGCGCCCCTGGTTATGGCCGGGGTGGGGCCGTGTAAGGCGAATGCAGCCGTGCTATTCCGATACAATCGGCTGGGACAGTAGGGAAGGCAGGTCCAAGCCTCGTTCTGATGAGGGAGAAGGAGAAGGGGCCGAAGCCAAGTTTCCGGTCATTTTGCTTTTCTCCCAAGTCTATTTGGAATGAAGCCCGTCAGGTTAACGTGGCACCTCTAGACACATCGGCTCTCGGCAGCCTTGCTACTGTCATCCCGTGCGTACGTTACCATGGAGACCAAAGCAGGGCATGTCCCCTCCCTATGGGTAACCCCCCACTCTTCACCCCTTTCTTACCACGATGCTGACCCCCACCCTGGCGGTAGAGTGGGGCTTCCTTGGGTGGAGGCTCACCCATCAGTGGCGTTTGTCTCCTGGAGTCAGGGCCTGTCCTCAACTGAGTCCTCCCACCTGTGCACACATCGCTGCCCACACCAGGCAGCCGGGCTTTAGGGTGTCCAGGGCTGGAGGAGGAGACTTTGTGTGGATTTGTGTGTTCCTGGCTTCTCAGTGCTGAGCACCTGCCTCTTCCACACCTGGCACGAGAAGAGCCCCGTGGAGCACCCCGCTCACACGTCCCTGCCCACCCCACAAGGGCACGAGGGAGGGTGGAGCCGAGAGAAGCACTGTCCAGGGAGTGGCGGCCGGAGGGGGGGCACAGGCAGGGGCCAGGTGCCGCGGACCTCTGCCCCTCCGCCAAGTCTGCCCGAGAGACTCCCTTTAAAATGCTATTTTTGGAGCTTGCTTTAAGCCTCGCAGTGAATTGTCAAGACGGTGACCTCCTGGCTCCTTTAGCGTTAGAAGGCCTCTCCCCATCGCTCATTTTGATTTAAATTCTGGTGTTTTCCTGCAGCCCAGCTCAGCTTCCTAGCAGGGGCACGCAGCGTGGCAGGGGTAGCCTCCAAGACAGAGTGTGTGCAGATGCCCGCCTTTCAGCCATCTTCTGCAGAGCTGCCTTTCAGAAATGCTCATCCCGTCGGTTGGGGGACCCCTGAGGGCATTTGCAGACACTGATGATTCAGGGAATGTCCCCAACCAGGTCTTGCTTCCCCCAGCCTGGACACACCTGCCTGTGGACAGTCTCTCTGACAGCCGAAATGACTGACAGGCGTCCCCTGCTGGGGGGTCCCTCAGCCAGGAGACCCCACGCCTGGAGGGCTGGCAGGAGGCTGTGTCCCCTGGTCCCCGACACTACCTCGTGTGTGCGTGGACCTCCAGCCCGGCTGCGCCCGCTGTGGCCAGCTGACACTAACGCTGCTGGGTGACAACGAACCCACGTGGTTAGCGTGTGGGCTCCGCCTGGCTCTTCCTTCCGGAAGTGACACGCGGTATTTGTCCTTCTGTGCTTGACTTCACTTAACACAATGTCCTCAAGGCTCCTCCATGTTTTCGCAGATGCCAGGCCTCCATTCTTCTTCATGCTGAACAGTATTCCGTGTTGTGCGCACACCGCATTTTAAAAATCCATTGATCTGCTGACAGACGCTTAGGTTGATGCCGTACCTGGGCTATTTGTGAATAGCTCTGCCACAAACACAGGAGAGCAGGCGTCGAACCGCCACACTGCAGCCCATAAACGTGTACATTTATTGTGTGTCGATTAAAACAGAACTTAAAAAAAGAAACAAACAGAGAGGAGGAACGTGTGGTTCTGCTGCCAGGGGGCCAGCGGGTGGTGGCCTCGGGTTGCTGGTGCCTTTGGGATCCTCCTTTTAAGACAGAGTCATCCCTCCCCGGGCAGCACCCGGCCAGTGACAATGACCCAGTAGGAAAGGTTAGTGGCCGATGGCACGGCTGACGGCCGCAGCGGACACCGGAGCACGTTGCTAGTTGCGCTGCGCGTTTCCCGCGGGACAGGCCCGGGCTGGGCATGGGCAGGGCAGACGCCCCCCCCACGCGGCTCCCCGCTGCAGGCGCACAGGCCCCCGCACCCCCGCTCAGCCCGCGCTGCCTCACGGGCCGACGGCGCCCTGGCCTTGTGCAGAACGGGTCCACTTGCGTGTGCGTTAGAATGCTCACCCTCCCTCCGTCGTCTGCCCTGCCCAGTCCCCCCCAGGTGTCCCCGCGCCCAGGGAAGAGGCCCCGTTTCTCGCAGCGGCGGCCGTTGCCTGTGACTACGCTCAGACAGGCGAGAGGGCAGGGGCGGGAGGCGCGGAGGGGCCCCGTTTAAAGACTGACACTCTTTAAATATTTTTCCAACATTTACTCAGTGGAGATGGCAAATACCTTATTTTCTATTAATAAATAACTAATCCATAAAACGACATGCCACCGTCTCTCTGTTTGGAGCCAGAACATAACAGAACATAACACGCGCCGGCCACCGTGGAGCCTGGAACCGACCCACGGGCCGCAGTGCCTGCAAATCTCCACTGGAGGGCACTGCGGCCCAGTGTTCTGCCCGTGCCCCCTTTCCGCTGGACCCCTGGGCAGGTGCCCGATGGTGCGTCCACCTCTTCCTCACGCTCTCCCTGCGCTCCTGGAGGAACCAGGGGCGTTTCCGTCCTCAGCAAGGACAGAGGCCGTCAGCCGAGGGACTGGCCCTTCTCTGCTTGCTCTGTGCAGAGCGAGGAGTTCAGTGACCTTGGCCACCGGGGGAGCAGTGCTGGCGAGAAGAGCCGGTGCCCGTCGCCGCAGGGCGGCAAGCTCTCCGGCGCTGTGTGCACAGGTGCCTACCCCCAGATCGATCCATTATCGGTGGGAGAGAGGCTGGCCCACCTTCCCCACAGATCCCACGGTCTGGGACAACCCGACCAGCAGTGGGGTCACCCCCGGGCCTGCAGAGCCAAGCCTGCAAGGCAGCGGGCGAGATCTTCTGGCGTCTGGTCGCCGTGTTAGCACTGGCTGGCCTCCCAGCGATCTATCACCCCCACTTTCCTGGGCCCAGCAGAACAGGCAGGAGCTGGCTTCACCGAGGTCCCAAGCAGCCCAATTCCAGGTATTGAGCTTTTGGGGGATGGCACCGGCCAGTCTCTGCAGGAGCAGACCGAGCCCGGCTGTCGAGAAGTTCGTCCCCAACTGGACGAGGCACCACCGCACCCCAGGGACCAACAGGAAACCGCGACGATTCTGTTTTTTCATCAGCTCATTATGAGAAGCATCATTTAATCCTGGCAGTGCAATAATCCCTTTCCCTGTGTATGTGTGAGTGTGCATTATGCAAGATTCAAAGTCACTTGATGCCATGAGGAAAATAAAAAGATTCTCCACATAGAGCAAAAATAATTTGCACGGCCAACTTGAGCTAGAACATTCTCAAATGAACTCCAGTGGGCCCCGGGCTTTCAGAGGGCCAGGCAGGCAGCACCGTGGAAGGGCCGTGTAACAAAAGGCCCTGGCTGGGTGCGTTATAATTTGCTCCAACCAGTTCCAAAGTACCCGTGTTTCCAGTGATGTGAGGAGCAATACTAATGTCACAGGATGTGGGCATTGTGCTTAACATAAATACACACACAAAAGCTAAGCGAGGGTGTTTCGGATGTCTCGTTGGGGAGGACGTAATTAAATTTGCCTTAGAGAACGCTTTGAGGTCTGCGGCTCACTGTTTTATATAAAAGTAATATTCTCCATCAGCTGATCTGTCCGTTGTGGAATTCTAGCAAATTGAGAAAGTTGCCGAGGCAGAATCAATTAGTTTCCACGTGGAGCAAAATCTGTCTTTCAAGAGGGAGGATGTCATGCCTGCTCTGTCGTTTGAGTCCAGCCCCCGTCTCACCTCTGGGACGGCATCGGCCCCGGACCGAGTGCGGGTGTCTGCACAGCCCAGGCCTGGCCCCGCCGCCCTGCCCCCTCTGAGCCCCGCAGACGCTGGAGCCTGGCCCGCAGGGGAACAGCGCCACATCCCACGGGTAGACGGCAGAGGTCAGAGGCGGCTGTCGCTCCCCAGTGTTGGAAGTGGCGGGCTGCTCTGCAAACCCACCGTGAGTCTCGGTGTCTGCCGGGCGTCTCGCGTCTCCCAGTTCCTCCTGATCCCAGGGAGGAGCCTCAGAGGGGCCTGCTCCCGCTGCCCCCTCGCTGGCCTTCTGGTCAAGCGTGAGCCCGCCTGTGTCCTTGCTGTGTCACCGTCTAGACGTGACCTGACCGGCTCTGCTGGGAGTGCACATTCCCACCTGCCGGGGCTGCTGTGGCGGGAGAGGGTGGCTGCCGGGATGCGGAGGTGACGGTACTGGGCTCAGGGTCAGGGCAGCACAGAGGACAGAAGGAACAGGCCGGGGCTGTGGGTTCGGCCGGCTGGGTGCGGAGGTCTGTGTGTGTCACTAGGGCTCACACCGGTCTCACTGGGTCTCCCCTTGGAGACGAGCTCCGGCCTGGACAGCCAACCACAGGCCTTGGCGTGTGACGGGACGCTGCGCCAGGCCCGGAGAGGGCAGCGGCTGCTAACGGGGGTGCAGGGAACGTCCCGGGGGATCGGACAGTGAGGCCGCCTTTCTCCCCTCTCTCTCCTCAGTGCTTGTGCTCTACAGATGTGTTAAGGTGACAGTGTCCCTTCACTTCCCAGGCCATCGTGTAGCTAAGTACATACATGTTATTTCCTATAATTTTTTTGGTCATTAATCGATTCCTTAAAACTCATATTTTCCATTGTTCGACAGGTTGCCCACTTTTTAAGAAGTTACCATAGGATTCCAGACGTGCTTCCTAAGGACATACAGAGATAAAGTTTTAGTACAATAATTAAAATGAGACACAATTGAATCCGCTTTCCTAAATCTATTAAATTTATGCAATTTGAAAGCCACTTTTTCACTCTGCCGCATGCTATATCACACATAGCATTGTAGTGGGTCAAGCCTTCATTTTAAAACTGTGGACTGATTTCTTTTAATTCACACTTGTACATCATAGTTCTTTATATATATGTATGTATAATTCTAATTGCAACATTAGAGTAGTGTATTAAGTTGGAAAAGCTGGGCAAAAAATTAGAAAGTGACAAATAATATAAGCATTAACCTCATTATCTGGAGATTACTGTCAATTTCGATATATGCTCTTCTCATTCTATATGCATATATAGATATATATACCCTGAAATGCATCATATTGATTATATTTCACATTTGGAGCTATTTTTTTTAGACTTGGTAACTATCAAAAGATAGATTTTTCAGAAAAAATTGATAGTTCTAAATGTATATAGTGAAAATAAGAAAGGCTAAAAATTAATAAGGAAACTATCCTCAAGAAGTTAGAAAAAGAATAGCAAATTAAATAGCAAAAAGTGTAGGAAAGAAATGCTAAAGAGCAGAAATTAATAAAGTAAAAAATTACAATATAAATGGCTATCAAATCCAGACACTGGGTCTTTGAAAATGTTTTTGAAGAAAAGGTAAAGCCCTAATGAAATTGATCAAGAAAAAAGAGAATAGGCGTAAATAACAACAAGAATTAAAAATAAGACACCATTTCGGGTCTTACAGATATTAAAGATAAATAAGAGGATATTGTGAACAACTTTATGCTAATAAATTTGAAACTCTGGATGAAATAGACAAATTCCCTAAAAAATACAACTTGCCAAAACTGACACTAGAAGAAATAGAAAATCCGAATAGTCTTACAATATATTAAATTAAATAGGAAATTAAAATCCTTTCCACAAAGAAAACTCCAGATAGATTCACCTGTGAATGTTACCAAACCTTTAAAAAAGTATAATGCTAACCTTACATACACAAATTCTTGCTAAGAATAGAAAAATAAAAAATATTTTGCTACTGATTTTATGAGATCTTGATACGAAAACCTAACAAGAATGTTATGAGAGAAGAAATTTATAGAACAGTATTATTTAAGAGCATAGATGCAAATATTCTAAGCCACATATTACCAAAGAAAATAAAATGATATATAAAAAAGATACTATATCACTAATATAACCCTGTACTTGATAATGCAGCACTGGTTTAACCCTTATAAATCAATCAACTGTTATACACAGCCATAAGAGGGTAAATTAAAAAAACAGAGACAGCACAAATGCTAAAGGGAATGTGGAGAGACTGGATCACTCGTGCAGTTGGGAACGTAAAACGGTACTGCCATTCTGGAAGTTTGATATTCTTGGCAATTTCTTACACAGCTAAATATCTATAGACCCAGCAATTGCACTCTGGGGTGCTTATCCCAAGTTTTCACTGGAAAACTTATGGTTATATAAAAAGCTATATACATACCCTTTTTTTTTTGAGTCTCACTCTATTGCTTGGGCTAGAGTGCCGTGGCGTCAGCCTAGCTCACAGCAACCTCAAACTCCTGGGATCAAGTGATCCTCCTGCCTCAGCCTCTCAAGTAGCTGGGCCTACAGGCATGCGCCACCATGCCCGGCTAATTTTTCTCTATATATTTGTAGTTGTCCAATTAATTTCTTTCTATTTATGGTAGAGACGGGGTCTCACTCTTGCTCAGGCTGGTTTCCAACTCCTGACTTTGAGTGATCCACCCGCATCAGCCTCCCAGAGTGCTACGATTACAGGCGTGAGCCACCACTCCCGGCTTGTATACATATCCTTATAGCAGCTTTATTTGTGATAGCTAAAAACTGGATTCAGCCCAGATGTCCTTCGACAGGTGGATGGTTAGTAAACTGTGGTGCATCCATACCATGGAAAACTATTAAGCAAGGAAGAGCAATGAATCTTTGCTACATGCATCAACCTGGCAATTATTCCCATGGAATTATGCAGAGTGAGAAGGTATGCAACCTCAGGAGTCATCAGGGAAAAGGAAACGAAACCGTGTGTGATATCACTGCAGCCACTGCAGAGTGAGGACAGGTAGCACGGCCGACACGCCAAGTTGGGAGGATATGGAGTAGCGGGAGTGGCGTGGGTGAAATGGGGACAGGTGTTGCAGCAAACCACGTGGCACTACTGACCACGGGTGACGGTCTCTGGGTCGCAGCTGTCCTCCCAGGCGTATCCCTAATAGCACTGTGTGCACAGGTGCGCAGAAAGACACGCACAGGTGTACACACCATCGTTCATATTAGCCCACACTGCAGAAAAAAGACAGACGTTTGTTGACAGTAAAATAAGAAAAACCTAACTGTGGTTTCTACGAGGGAATGCTATGCAGTGATAGAACTGAACGAACCGCCGCTACCTGCAAGGAAGCAGAAGAGACTCACGAGCAAAATGCTGATCAGAAGAAGCCAGACAAGAAAGAACACACTCTTCCCTTCCATTTATGTAAGGGTCAAGGCCAGGTGAAATTCACCTGGGGTGCTGGAAGGCAGGGCGGTTGTTCCCTTTGCAAAGGGGAGAGGCCCGAGAAGGGCTCGCCAGGAGCTGGTGGCATCTCCACTTCACGTCCCGGCAGGCCAGCCCTTGTGTACTGGTGTCAGGATCCCAGAAAAGCATAAATGCTTATACCCCTGTCGTGGATATCTGCATTTTGATAAAAGACTATTGGAAAGTTTTATTTCAAAACCACGAGTCTGTAATGGCATTTTCAGGCACAGCGCGCGCTCTGGTTTGAGTATTTGTCCCCTCCAAAACCCATGTCCCAAGTTATTCCCCAATGCGGGCGGCAGTATTGAGAGGCAGGGCCTTTAAGAGGCAGAGACCTCAAGAACGTATTAATGCGTTCATCGATCGAGGGATCCATGGGCTATCACGGGAGCGGGACTGGTGTCTTTATAAGAGGAGGAAGAGAGACCTGCAGGCTCAGCCCCGTTTCCGAGTGATTCCTGCGCCACTTCTGGACTCTGCAGAGGGTCCCCACCAGCAAGAAGGCTGAGAAAACAGAAAGCAAGGTCACGGAGACAGACAGCTGCTGCTGAGGACAGGTGCGACTGTGGAGGCAGAGCCGGTGGAAGTAGAGAGCTCGCAGCCTGCCGGGCGACGCAGAGGCCACCATGTCCCCGGGGCTGGGACTGCCTCCGGTGTGGCACCTCGGCGGCCTTATTCAGATGGCCGTGCGGGCAGCTGGCCTAGATCAAAGGCAAAGATGGGGCGACCTCTGACCAGAGAGGGCTCTGGCTCAAACGCTGTAACTCTCGGGCTGGAAACAGGCCAGGGTGCTCGGGGAGTCGCATGCCCGTGGGGGCATCAGGCTCCGACCTCCAGCTGTTGACGTTTCGTAAGCACCGGGTCTCGCGTCTCTCAGGAGAGAAACCTCGGCACGGCAGTGACACTCACGGTGTCTGTGTGGGACGTTCCGTGGTGGGTAAGGACTTGGCCATGTGATGTTCGTTTGGGCGCCGCCTCAAAGACATGTCGGAAGCCTGGCTGTCTGAAGGCCTGGTGAGCTGGGCCACCACTCCTCGTATCACAAATGGCCCCAAGGACCGTCCCCAGCCAACGGTTTAGCTGTCCCTTGTATTTGGACTGCTCTGTCTGAAGAACGAGAGGAGCTTGTAGCCAGAAGGCTCTTCGTGAGCTCCCTCCAGGTCTTCCGTGGACGAGGAAGGAAATATGGCCTCTGGGGTCCCCAGGACGGGCCCCGCCCCCCGTGTCTGGCCTCCCTCCCGCTGCTCTCGGGCAGACACAGGTGTCGTGGTTGGGGGAGCCGCGCTGTGACCTGGGCATCCACCAGCTGGCCGAGCGGAGACGCACTCCAGCGCGGTGACCGTGCACGCCGCTCCCCTCCCGCCCAGGTGCAGCCGTGGCCCTTCCTGCCCTTCCTGAGCTCACGGCGCAGCTGGGCGCCCGAGGGCCTGCGTCAGCCTTTCCAGTCAGGTCTCCTCTGACTCCCACGGGGAGCAGGAAGCGGTGTTTTCCTGGCGTGCTCCGTGTAAACAGTAAACACACCCGGAGCACCTGCTCGGGCGCCCCCTTTGCGGCTCCTGCCCCTGCTGCAGCCACGGGGAGAGGCCTGAGGCTCAGGGATGCGCCGGCCAGGGGCACCTGCCACCAGCCCTGCTGAGGAAATAGTGGCGGCTGTGGGATTGTACGTGAATGCATGTGCGTGTGCATGTGTGCACATGTGTGTGGATGTGTGTTTATACGTCTGCATGTGTGGGTTATATGTATGCATGTGTATCTGTATATCTGTGTTTTTGTGCCTGTGTATGTGTGGATAGGGAGTGGCATATTTGTGTGTGTACCATGTGTTTGTGTGTATATGTACACATGTGTATGTGTGTAGCGTGTGATGTGTATATGTAGTTTGTATGGCTTGGACATGTGCATGTGTTCATGTGTGTAGTGTGTGGTGTGTACGTGCATACATGTGCATATGCTGTTTTTGTGTATGTGTGTGTGTGTGGCTGGATTGAGCCAAGGTCACTCAGAGGTTGGTGAAATTGGACCCAGAGCAGCCAGTGAGCTTCCCCTGACGCCATGGCCCTCCTGTTCCTTCCCCTGCAGGTTGGGGCAAGGCTGGTGGAGGGCTCCGGAGACAGAGCCAGGGGTATCTGAGAGTGGTGCAGCCCGAAGGGGCTCTAACAGGGCAAGCAGAGCAGAGTGAAAGGGCTTGAGGTAGGGGGGCATGCAGAGGGTCTCAGCTTTTTCAGGGTCCCAGCAGGGCTCCCCGCAGGTCTCTTTGCCCTGGCCCCTCCCTGGAGGCAGGGAGCTGCCCCCTCCTCCCGTCACAGGGCTGCTCTTCCATTTCAGGAAGGGAGAGGCTACCGTATGGCACCTGCTGTGCTGGGCAGGGCCCCTTTGGGCACTCCAGGTGACTGACCAGCAGCGGTGCTCACTGCGAACTTACCTGCGCAGGCATTGTACCAGGAGCGCTGCTTGTCATAGCTCGGTTTCCTCCTCGCAATGGCCCAGCGAGGAAAAGACCAAGTGCATGCCCACGGAAAACGCTAGAGCTGGCTGACATTCTGAGTTTGGGTCAGAACCCTTGCTCTAAACCACTGGGACTGACTGCAGAGACTTTATTTCTAAGACGCTCCATCTCTCGGCCAAAAGAAGAGTGAGAAACTGGCTTAGCTGCCTGGGAAGCGAGTCAGGTGTCTGAAAACAGAACTAGTTTGCAGTGGAGCAGCAGGAACTTCCCTGGCCACCTGCCCAAAGCTCCACAGGAGAAGTGCTCTCCTGTTGAATATCTGTAAGGCAATGAGTGCCTATCAACTGCATCCCCTGTGCAGGTACCTTAAATCTTGGGCGATTACGTAGGTGCTCGGTGCAGCTGTCGGGAAGAGCTAAAGAATCAGGCAGACTTGGCACTTCGTCACAAAGTCTCAGATTCTCCACCAGAAAAGGATTCTTACAGGAATGAAGCCAGCCTGTTGAGCCAGATCCGTCGGACCAGGTTGGGCTCCCTGTCACACACGCCCCCGGGCACCTACCTGGCCTTGCACATTCATCGGCATAAGCACGTTATCCATGTCGCCCCCCCACAACTAGACACAGGGCGTGGCACATGGTGGGTGGCTGACGAAGGACTTGGGGAATGAGCAGAAAAGCACTGCTGTCCTGCAACTGTGCGCTTCAGTGACACGGAATTGTCCGGGATACCGAGGGTTGGCCTGGAGATTTCAGGTGCTTTGAGACACATATTTTGGGCCAAGGTCCTTTTGGTTTTCCAAATCTCACGGTGTCGGTGGCCGCCAGCTTGGTTTTGAGCCACATTGACTCTTATTGCTTCGTTGGCTTTTGTTAGCATCATTCACGCCTCTCTTACACCAAATTCAAGGACATCAGAAGCCACTTATGTCAGTGGTTTGGGTCTCGTAGTGTCATGCGTGGCTAAAAATAGTGTCACTCTCGTGAAACCGCCCTGTGACCCCTACCGCAATCACTGCCTTTGTGTTAAATGTGGGTATAAGATTGGAAGAGTCTCAAAGGGAGCTTTCTTAGCATTAGGGTTTTAAACTTGCTACTTGTGAACACAGGTGTTTAAGCCCTGCGATTCTCAGGAGCATCTTTTAAGCAACGCTGTGACAGCAGGCAACGGTTTTGGGCCCGGGACCCGCGTACTCCTGAGTGCAGGCGGAGTGCGGAGCTCACATTCCACTTTAATCAGACTCCATTCCGCAGAATGCTCCCTTAATGAGGGCTAATGACATTAATTACTGTCCCCTCCACTTAAGAACATGCTCAAGAGGAGCTAATTGTCACATAATGGCCTAGGAATGGCTGATGCCCTAGCAGAGCTCGAGGGGTCTGTGTCCCCTCCTTCCGCCGACCTTCCCCTCCCCCGTCCCCCGCCTGCCCACCCGTGATCGCCTCCTTCCCATGTCCTCCCACGGGGCCGTCGTGTTTCATGTCTGGGTGTCAGTTACAAGGGGGGTCACAGCACATGGCTGCCTAACCTTCCAGGGGGACTGTGGGGTTTCAGATTGCCACCAGGCTCAGGAAGTTGGGGGCCGGCTCTGCGGGTGAGCCCTGGGCCCTCTCCTACCTGCATGGGTGGCGTGCTCAGCACCTCTTGAGAGTCTCGCAAGAGCTCCCAAATGCAGAATGCACGGGTAATCTGGCCCAGGAATTTATCCTACAGAATTTTTTTGGTACATGCCCACAAAGAATATATAACGTCATCTACTGCAGCATGGATGGAACAGCAAAAAGGTGGAAATAATCTAAATGCCAAAGAGCGGACCGACTAAATAAATTACAGTATATCCATAACGCGGGATAACTAGGTAGGGAATGCAAAATGATGTACTGATGTGAAACAATATTGATATATTATTAATTGAAAAGAGCAAGGGGGTGGAACAGTATATACGGTATGTTGCCACGTGTGTAAAAGAATCGGAATGTGTGTGGGGGGGTGTATGCACACACGTGAATTCACCTCCCCTCCATACCCACCCACATGCAAAGCAGGAGGTGGGGACGTAAGTGCCAGCATGTCCTCAGCCGTGGTGTGTTGGGCTCTTGCGGGGTCTGCAGGGACGTGCCAGGGGTTCAGTCTTCGGGCAGTGTGCAAGGCACGGTGCATCTGCAGCCAGGAGCAGGGCTGGCGGAGGCAGCCACGGTGCAGACGGGGCTCAGGCACCCCGAGGAACAAGCGCCCAAACCTGGCACTGGGAAGGGCAGGAAGTCATCGTCTGGGAGAAAACAGAGTGGCCGGTGGAAGTTACGTCTCCGTGTCTGTGTGCCAGGAGGAGAGGAGCGAGCACGTCAAAAGGAGAGGTAGGCCATCTTTACCGATTAATGGTTAAGACTCGAGTCACTCTAAAGCTGCAGGGTCTGATACATTAGTCACAGCAGCCACACGTGGCTATTTAAGATGAAATTAACATCAAATAACATTAAAACTCAGTTCTTCAGTTGCACTAGCCACATTTCAAGTGCTTGGTAGGTGCGTGTGACTATCGGCTACTCCCATTAGGAGAGCACAGATCTAGAACCTTCTATCATTGGATAGTGGTCTAAAGCTGTGGTCCCCAATCCCCGGGCTGTGGACTGGTCTGGTCCGTGGCTTGTCAGGAACACTGGACAGGGACACGCCTGAGCTCTGCCTCCGCCCTAGGAACCCGCCACACAGCGGAGGTGAGCCGCGGGGAGTGGCAGGCGAGCCCCCCACCACCTGCTTCACCGTCTGAGCTCCGTGCCACCCCCATCCGTGGAAAGACTGTCTTCCATGAAACTGGTCCCTGGTGCCAAAAACGCTGGGGACTGCTGCCTTAAAGCGTGTGTATCAAGTTTCCGTCATTCAATTATTATTTTTAAACTTTAGTAACGTAAATTTGCGTGAATTCTGAAAAGGTGTGCTTGTCATTAAACGAAGTCTAAGTTAAACGGTATTTTAAAAGTTTGCTTACTTTCACCCTCACAATTGTCATTTCTTCACAGCGCAGATCCTGTTACTTTGCACCGAACACCAAATCCCAGAGCCTTGACGTTGTCTTCCTGGGTTGCAAGCAAGGGTCTGCTTCCCGGACATGTGAAGGGATCTCGGTGGAACCATTGTGGAGACATGGCTGTCTCCGGAGGCCAGGGCGGGGCAGTCTGCCATCTCTCAGGCCACACTGGGCTCTGGCTAGACGTTGCCTGAAGTGGGTAAGTGGAGGCCAGGCCCGGCGTCTGTGGACACTGGGTTCCTCTGGGATGAGAAGGCAGGTCTCTACAAGGACACCGAGAAGGCAGCAGCGTGTGTTCAAGAGGACAGATTTGGGGACTCCCTGCTGGGGAGCGCAGAACAGCTCAGGGCCCATCAGCCTGTGACCATCTGTCTGTCCTAACTTGTGCCAGCCGAATGTGTACAGACCCCAGGGTAGGGGGACACGCTGTGGCCAGAAGACACCTGGAAACCACCAGCCTTCTTGAGCATCAGTGATCCAAGCTACCGGGAATTCTGGGGAGACTTGGAGATCAAACCTGGACTGTGGCGTGAGAGAGCTTGTGAATTTCTGTGGTGTAACCCCAAACTGTCAGGTATTCTTAAAATTCTGTCCCAAGTGTCTGCTTCCTCTGATTGTGTTCTCACCATGGTTCGCACGTGGGTTCCTTGCTGTCTTTCACCAATTGCCTTTCCTGTTCTTACAACATTCGAATTTCTCTTTTGACCATTTTCTACTCTTTAATCTTTTTCTTAGTTACCATTTTTTACTTCTTCACTTAGGCTTCCTCTTCCAGGTGCATTTGCCCCAATTTTGCATCACCGTGGCTTCAGCCAGCCACGGGCTGGCCGGGGTTTCAGCGCTTGCAGGGAACGCTGGACCGGGCCAGGGAGCTCAGGGCCAGCGCCCCACGTGTGGGCTGGGCGACCCTGGACTTCAGTTATTTCCCCTTCAAAATTAGGATGTTGGAATAGTTCATTTTTAAGATTTTTGTTTCAGTTCCATCAACCAAATCACTAAGTCAGTTCAAGGACAAGAGCCTTATGTATTACATAGAATATATCACTACAGCAAATAATTAATTTATTAAAATGTGTGCAAGATACTATACAGTGTCTATGGATTAGTGGGAAGCTAGGGTACCGATAATATAGTCATTACTTTATAGTTGTCAAATTAGAATAGTCTCGCTCACATCTTAAATCTGACAACGAGTACTGGTGAGATGAAGCAGCCAACTTGGAAAGGTTGTGGGTTTCAGTTATATAGAAACTTGACGTAGATTAAGCGACAGAAACGATTGTTACGACACGGGCACGGTGTCAGGCTCGCTGGCGTGACCCGGCACACGCAGTGGGGGTGAGTCCGCGCGTCGCCGCTGCACATTTCTGTTCCTCCTGCCCGGGCTCACCGGGCAGCGCTGAGCCCGTCTCTGGAGAGCTACGGCCGTCTGCCCCCAGGCAGACCCAACCGTGGTCCTCAGAGAGCCACTACTTTCTCTTCTTTTTCCCCTTCTTCTCTTTCTTTTTCCCTTTATCCTTTGCCTTTTCTGTGCTGTCTCCCGTTAAGGCCAAGGCTCGCTTTTTCCCCAGAGGGGTTTTGGCATACCAGGTCTGAAATAAAACAGAGTTCGGGAAAGGATCAGAATGGCATGAGTTCCCCGGAACACTCTTAAAAATAAAGAAGAGCCTGCTCGGAAGGAAGGGGCCGGAAGCCACTGTCCTTCGGGCGTTTAATGTATGTTTAACACAAACTCTTTCCCACTGGGGTTCCCACCTGTATTTCTGCACGATTCGAAACTCCTCCCTCAGGGATTAGCAGTTGCAGAGAATCGCAGGCTAAATCTCACCTACAATCCTTCCCCACTAAGCCACCTGTTTCCCGGGTGGCTTGTGTCTTGATGGGGGTCTTCTTTGTAATGTGCATGGTCCCCACGGCTCACACATGGTCACCAGGAGCTGTACTGGTGGCCACATGTGAACAATAGGTGGCCATTCAAATACTGGGACAGAGATACTGCTGAAAATATGGCAGAAATACCAACCCAGAACTCAGTGATTGACTGCAACCGATTGTGTTGTCAAACGGGTGTGGTAACTTTGTTTCTAGCACTTAGGGATTTTTCTGTTCCTCCTTTTAGCCTTGGCTCTGTTTGTAATGTAAGGTAAGGTGGCCAGGTACTTACGGTAATAAACTCCTAATTTATTGAGACACAGTATAGAACATAGTTAATAAAGTTGGCTTCTGAGTAAGGTATAAATTTCAGCTCTGCTACTTTTTTAGCTGCATGACCTGCAACAAGTTACCTTGCCTCTTGTATTGTTTATTTTATTGCTGCTGTGGCAAATGACCACAAACTTAGTAGCTTAAAATAGCACGTTTATTATCCTCTAGTTCTGCAGGTGGGATGTCTGAAACAGGTTTCACTGGGCTAACGTGCAGGTGTCTGCATCGTGTTCCTCTCCGGAGGCTCTAGTGAGAGTCTGTCCCCTTGTCTTCTGCAGCTTCCAGAGACCACATGCTTTTCTGGCTGTGGTCCCTGGTGCATCTTCAGGTGGCGACCCTGGGCTACCTGGGGTAGGAATGAGTCTTTCTCGTGCTGCTCTCTCCGGTTCTCTCTTCAGAGTCTCTCTTCCATTTTTCATGATGACACTGAACTGACCAGGATAACTGAGGGCACTACTTGTTCAGGTCAGCCGATTGCAACCTCACTCCATCTGCAACCTCACTTCCTCTTTGCCATGTGACCTGACGTATTTACAACTTCCAGAGATTCGGGTGCAGATGTCTTCGAGGGGCCATTATCCTGCCTAGCACACCTCCCCATATCTCTGTTTCCTCACTTGCAAAATAGGGAGACCATGAGGTCTGGATGAGTGAACAGTGGCAGGCACATAATAAGCAGTCAGTAAGTATTAGCTAACATTTTAACCATTTTTATCATTACTCTAGTTGACTATTTTCTCTATCATGTCCATGGAGGAGTGTAGAATGTGTTTGAAGAATCTGCAAGATCTTAGTCTGATACGTTGCCGAAAATGCAGTTAGGTGAAATTTCTCAGGGTTTGCCCTGTTACAAGCAACTACAGCAACAGTATCGGACTGTTTGAGAGTGAGATGGTGTGGCTTTATGTATCCATCTGCTCAATAAATGTGTCCCTAAACAAATTGATGGACCATCCACTTGGGGCCAGTGCTGGGGCTGTGATGGAAGCAGGCATGGCCTGCGGGGAAAGGGCAACGGTGGGAAAATGATTCAGTTTCCTTAAAAAATGAATAAAGGGTCGGACACACCATGAACAGGTGTGAAAAGCACACGCTTTCTCATCCCCGGCCACACAATGGTGGCATGTCCTTCTCCTGAACGGTATCGCAGACCCCCAGCACCTACAATAGAGAAACTTCCAGAGGTCACTTTGGAAAGTTAAAAACCCAGCTAAAAGAACGCATAAGTTTTAACATCCTAAGTCTAAATTCTCAAAATAAGGATGAAAATTAAGATTTTAGCAAGGAGAAAAAAGTTGGGAATTTCAGGAAAAATGTGATACATCACTTGAAAAATATTTGCAATGATGAGGAACAAGATTTAAATAGTTAACAAGATTATTGATGCAGATGCTTAGCAACAATTCAGCTGGAGTTAAAAATAGTTTTTTTCAGTTTTGCCAGAGCAGGGGCCAGCAAAATACGGCTGATGGGCCAAACTGGGCCTGTTGCCTGTTTTTCCTAATAAAGTTTTATTGGAACCCAGACATACTCATTCATTTATATATTGTATATGGATACTTTTGTGTCGCGATGTTGAGTTGAATAGTTGAGAGAGAGACTGCAGGGCCCTCAACACCTGAAACATTTACTCTTTGGACCTTTATGGTAAAAGTTTGCCGGCCCTGGTGCTAGAACATTATTGCTGGAATCATTATTATGACTAGTTTCCACCTTCCACTGAGGCAGTGGGGGCAAACCGGGACAGAGCCACAGTTTTTAGATGTGGTAGAAAAACGATATGCTGTATAGGAAATTGTCCTAATTCTAAGCAGCCCCCAGAGACGAGAGGCTTGAATGAGAATTTCAGTGCCCCTCCTGTGATGGCCAATGCTACGGTGGCCTTCAACCACGTGGATGTCATTTTCCTCCCCTGCCTTTGGAGTTGGCCAAGGAAACTACCTTCAGAAAGAGGATGCCGCTGCATTCGTTTTGATTTAGAGAAGAGCAGGTAGAGTTTGAGGAGGGCCCACTGCCCTGGGCATCGAGGCCTAGGGCGAGACTGTGCCCCGGGCCAGCTATGTGAATGGATGAAGCCGTGATTCTCAGCGACTTTGTGCCCTCCTATAAGAGAGAGGGTTGGAAGAGATGATTCTCAAAGTTTCCTACAGATCTAAACATTTCTGTGACTATGTCAAATGTATTCAAAAATTGGAAAACTAATTTTTGGTGAATTCTCTCTGTGGTTTCCTATTGCAAGTGGAACTGAAAACTGAATAATGAAGTGTATCACGGCAAATACGGGACAAAAACAACATCGGCTTGAAATATACTAGTTAGGGAACGGTTTTGGCTATGTAAAACTTGTTCTACAGTATGAAATATGAAGTAAAAACCACGACACGATCCTGTGTGTGCATGTGTGTGTTTGGACCCAATGGTTTTGAAGCTGCTACTCAGTTCTTCAGTTTGGCTGTTAATAATTTGTAAGGTCACAAATCATGATTTTCCTAAAATGTGAAAGACACATGCTTTACTGCTACAGCTCAAAAGATTTTGTGATCCAAACATATCGAGCTTCCAGATCTCATCATATATGGCAGAGTTCAAATTCATGACACCCAGGAGACCAGAGGGAGGAGGAGATGTGACGAGGGTTTGCTGCTAAGGTTTGGCCACCAGGTATTCCTTACCTTGAAGCTCTCTTCTTCCTCCTTGTACACTGGATTCATGCCGGTTATCGCCTCAGTGAACTCGGCTGCGGTGAGTGGTTTGTAAGTTTGCTGCCGGATTCTCCGATCTGTGAGCACATCTTTAACCACTTCGACGATATGTCCTTGGGTAAAGCCATCGGTGATCTTTGCCAGGCAGCTGACATTCAAGGTCTTAGAAAGGATTCCTCCATGGCGTTGAATGATTTGTTTCCACAAAACTGTTGCATCCAAAGTGGCAGAAAAGATAGAGAACAAGGGTTACCACGGAGAAAGAAATGTCAGTCTAACTCTTGGTACAGGGCCGCACACATCTCATCAAGAAGGGATGCACAGGAAGTTTACTCCACTTTATTTGTAATTCAAATGAGCAGAGAGCCAGATAACTAAATGCTTTCCTCTGGGGAAATCTTCGACCATAAGACACACGTATCAATGACCCTGAGATCTGTACATCTGCAAGTCTCTGCAAATTAACAAGGAAAACAATCAAACCACAGTCAGGATGGCTTTAATGGGGTGCCTGTAAAGATGTTTAAAATCTTTTAAGATCAGAAATCACACAGGGTGTAGATGGCATCTCTGCTCAACAGAATATTGTGTTTTCCAAAGAATTTTGATGAGCAGTTTAACTTATTCTATTTTAGTTATGAAGCTCATTTCTTATATAATTTTTATATCTAGAACTAGAAAGCACATTCCGGTTTCCATTAGCTATGGCCAAGTCCGGTGCTGCTGGGTGTAGGACACTTCGCTGTACGTCGTATTAACGGGGCGCTCTGACCCCATTCTGTCCTCAACAACTGCAAACACGCAGTGGTTGACTAAAATCCGTCAGATGAGTGCCTGGCGGTTCTCCATGTTTGCGGGACCTGGGTAAATGAGAGATTTCAACTACAACACAGGGATGTTGTGAAAATGAATTACGAAATAATTCCTGATGATTTAGAGATAGAACGAACTCTTGTGCAATATTTGAAATAACACTACGTTTGAAGAACCATGTGCATTCTCTACAGAGAGCGCCTGTCAAGAGCACTTCAAGGGCAATACTGAGGTTCGCTGTAGCTTGATGGTATCCAGACAGAGAGGAGGGGGAAGGGCACTCCCACAACCACCTGTCTCAGCCCCAGAGGTCGTCAGTCCCAGCACTGGGACGATCTGGTCAAACGGCTCTCGAGCAGTTTGACCTTATTTGACGGATATTTGAAACAGTTTTTTAAAAATGGCCATTACTATTTGATCTGAGCATTGCCAGGTCTGGCAAAGGGTTAATTCTGGGTCTGTTAAAACACTAAATCATCCACATACATCGATCCAAAAATGGTAGATAAAATGAAAAGCTCTATTTACTGTAAAGAAATAAAATAAAACTATGGTGCACATCAGAGAGTCTGGATTTTGGGCCATGTGCTATTCTACCAATTCACCTCTTCTGTCCTCTTTGGTAGGGGTCCTTGTCCCTGAGTGGGAGAGGTTAAGTTGTACCATGGGGCCTGTGGATTCTCTGAGCTGTGGAAGATCAGGCACCAAGGGTTTGGAGATCTGCAGGGAGACCAACAAGGGCCATGGGGACCCCAAACCGGCCTAAAGCATTGTCTAACCCCCTGGATCTACTCTGTTACTTCCTGGGCAAGTTTATTTAAGCTCGAGCCCAGATGAGTCTTAGTTGTAAAATAGGAGGAAGATTTACGTCTCAGTGGTGCTGTGAGTGTGTACAACAGCATATACAACAGTGTATCCTGGAAGAACACCATGCTAGCATGTGATAGGTGCTTTCTTTTCTGTAGCTGAATTACTGTTGTTATTACAATTATTACTACGATTATCCTTCATTCCATCGTGCGCTGAGGTTTCCCAACCCTCATTAAAACATCAATTATAAAAGATAACAAAAAATACCCTACGGAATGTTTCCAAGCATGTTCGTGTAAAGACAGATTGTAACAGGTGAGGATTATCCTTATCTAAATGCAGCTGCCTTAGAGTCAGAAATCGGAAAATACAACCATGGTAAAGATGACAAAGAGCAACAACTGGACAGCACCATCACTTGAGACCTGGCATGTCTTCTGTCCAAATTTACAATGTCTAAAAAAGTACCAGCAGGTCTGAGTGCTGAGTCTGGAAGCTGAGAAGGGAACAGGTTTTATCGAGGGTCACAGGTGAGGCCTCCGAAGCTGAGGTAGACACCCCAGGCTGGAAGCTCAGGACAGCTCTGTCCTGGGCAGGTCTGCGCAAAATTCCTAGCCGTGGAATGGCCAGCGGTCCAGCGGTGAGGGCCAAGCATCCCCCAGCAACGGACAGGAGCTCTCTCCCGCCTCCCTGCTACGCTACAACAATCATAGTCTCGGAAGTTTCGTGCCTAAATCACCCAACCTTCTAATAGGTGCAGACTCTCTAAATTCAAGATTCACTGGTGATCGGGTACAATTACTCTGGTATAGTCTGCACATGTAAACACCCTGTTGACCTTTTAAAAGGAATGATACTTGGTATTCATGCAGAATTTTGGTTGAGAGTCCTCAAAATATACAAATCATTGATTACTTGCCAAAGATCAGCATTTTTTAACGGAGGTGCAGTAAGAGTGTTAGAGCGAACAAGACCGGTAAACAAACCAAGAGCCACATGAGAGTACTGCAAAACGGGCTTTTATTAAGCCGGCAGGCTCAGAGGGGTCTCGCCTCCAAATTCTGAGCAAAATGGGGTCTGAGCATGGAGGCTTTTATACGTTACAGAAGCAAATGGTTACAAAGTCTGCACGAGCTCGAGTGGACTAGGCACGTGTTACTCTGTAGTTGCTTAGTCATGCTGTTTTGCAGTTATGCACAAAATTGAAGTCTAGTCAAAGGTCACTCTTGAGTTGCTTAGTCATGCTAGTTCGCAGTTATGCTACTATTAGGAAGGGAGTGGAAAATTCTCCCTTATAAGAAAGCTGTGTGAGGCAGTCCCAGGCATGGCGGGACAGTCGTCCTGAGACGCAGAGGACGGGAACGAGAACCAGCCCGACTCCTTCTCGTGGCCGTGGGCTCCAGCTATGAGCCTTTCAAAGAATGGTTTCTACTGCTTTCACGAAGCCGCCACTCACGTTCTCGACGCTCAGAGAGCTGCTCGGGGCCGGAGGGGGTCAGGTGCGGAGCGAAGCTCAGTGCGCTGGGCTTGATTGACACGCTGGACCCCCAGCAGGTGGCCGTGTCTGTTGGGGTGGGGGAAGGGGTGGCAGGTGGGCAGAGCACACAGAGCAGTCCTGGGGTCTGGCCATGGCTGTGGTGGTGAGGACCGAGGCTGGGGACCTGGGGGTGCTGAAGGCAGAGAGGCGTCTCAGGGCCGAGTGCTGTATTTTACTTTCCTCTCTGGGATGCAAAAGGCTCCTCATTTTTTTCAGACTAATTTACATTCTCTTTCCCTTCTTTGGACAAAAACGAATGTGGTCTTTGGCTTCCCTTCATCTGCTTTTGACATTCCCGATTGGTTCCGTCCTGGCTCGTGCTCAAGATGATGTAGTATCTCAAAATTCATTTTTATTTTGGGTTTTACAAAAGCCCGGGAGGTGAATAATGTGATTTGGGTGAGCTTCTGCCCCTCTGAATCCTAAAATTCCAGGTTAAGTCTGCAGACATAACTTGGCCCCATCCAGCCGGACACTGGGTCTGCCCAGACACGGGGGCGGCAGGGGGTCATTGGATAAACAGGCTTGTTAGTGGAACAGACCTGAGGGGCAAGCATTAGGAATGCAGAGAAGGAAACCCTAAGGGACTCCGGGGACCAGGCAGGCATTGGGCAGCCTGGGGGTGCATTTCCTTTGCAGAGACAGCTTGATGTGGGGCGGGGAAGGAGACACTGAACTGTATTTGGGGACTGTTCCTCAGCCAGTCCCTCTTGGCGTCTCAGTACCGTTACTTGCTCACCTGCCTGAGGGAATTTGAGAAGTGGGCATGTCCCGCACACCTTGGGGGCTCGCTGCTGGTAGGCAGACGGCCGAGCAAGAGGGCACGTTACGGATTCGCAGCCCATGCTTTATGGGCTGGAAGAGACTACTTTCGATCACTGCAATGATGGGAACAGTCTTTCTTTAAGACAGATGCCCCGGCCACTGTTGCTGTGAAAACTTCAAGGTCACTGGAGGAAACGCTGGGCAGTGTTTACGATGCGGCGGGAATGGCAGCCTGAGCAAATCGCTCATGGAGGGAGAAATATGAGAGGCGTGAGGCTTAGTGGACACAGCTCTGCGCCCTGCAGAAGTGCTTTATGCAGGTCTGTCATCTGCCCGTAGGTGAGGGGACACCTCCTGTCCTGCTTCTCCCACGATGGTGCTGCAAGGAGACTCGGGTAAAAGCCTGAATGTGATCAGAATCCTGAGGGATGCCTGGCATTTTATCAAAAGAGCAAAATTGCCAGTGCTATACATCAATAGCTTCATTTTTAAAGGGCCTATAGTTTTGTCAAACAATAGAAACCATTCAAAGGCAAGAATAACGCTCTAGCCCCTTCAAATTAATAATACCCTACTTTATCCCATTAAGGTGGCTTAAAAATATATATATATATAATACAAAAAAAAACAAAGAGGAAAAGAAAAAAGTAGCGAGCATGAGAGGCGAGAGGAATAGCTCTGGGAGAGCCGGGAGCATGGACTACTGGGCACAAATGGCAGAGACTGGGGCTGAGACTGCCGTGCGCCCATCTCTGCTCCCCTGTCTCTATGTTGTCTCCCTTCCTGGCTGGACATCCCTGCCCTATGACCCTCAGCGGGGCCATGGGTCTCATTCTGGCCATTGCGATACAGGCAGAAGAAATGGTGGCCTCTTGAGGGTCTAGTCCTTAAAATCCCCTGTGACGTCCTCCACCCTGGCCTCCTCCCTTCTGCTGATGTTGGCTGGATGCAAAGGACCTGGTGGGGGTTTTGAGGCCCTAAAGGATGGAGAAACCATTAGATGGGTGGAGAAATGGCTGGGCCCAAAGTCTTCTTGTACTTTGTGTATAACATTGACTTATGAAGCCAGGATCACAATTTATCAAGATGGAAATAAGCACACATTGCACATAGAACAGCTAATAAGCTAGTGGTCTATCATACACGGGGAGTAGAGGGTTGTTCTTTTAGCAAATAAAATTGCTCAGGAGTTTCAGGACAACCAGATAGACCACATATCCCCTCTGTTTTGGCAGTGCTCATGTGACTGGACAAGGATTAACGGAGACTGAGTCTGACCTAATCATCGCGCGGTTACCATTAATGCTGACCGCCTGCCACCAACACCTCCTACTGCCACTGTGATCACCAGCATCTCCGTTATTGCCATGCAACCACTGCCCACCACCAGCACCAGCCTCCCTGGCACTGCTATGCACACTGCCAATCTTGGCACCAGAGATGCCACCTCCCTAGGGTCACCCCACGCTGCTGTCACTGCCACCGTCACCTCCACTAGCACACACCGTGCCCCCTCCACTTCCACCATCCCTAACACTGATAGCACTGTCACCGTGTCAACATCAAATCTGCCACCACTGGTCACCACTGTGGTGCTAAGGATGCCCTTCTACAAGCCACCCCCATATGTGCTGCTCTCAGATCTGGCCTGGCCCTGTGGCTTCTACCTAGCCAGTAGAGTGTGGTGACAGTGGCTCTGTGTGACTTGTGAGGCTGGGTCAGCTACTGCCCCAACCTCCTGAAATGTGTGCTATGAGACCTGCCATGTGTGGGACCCTCATGGGAACTGCTGCCGTGTGTGGAAAGCCATGTGGAATGGCCTGGCTGAGTCCCCACTGACGGCCAGCAGCTCTGGTCACACAGGTGAGCCGTCTTAGGTATGCACACTGTCCAGACTGCTCAGGCCCCGACAGACATTTAACTCTGACACCATGAGATACCTCGGGGAGAACCCCCCAGCTGAGCCCATCAGCCTCGGAAACACCGGAGGGAGTGACTTGTTCTGAGCCATTGAGGAGGCTTTCCCACGGTAATAGAGGACAGAAACAGCCACCAGCGCCACCACCAGCTGCCTTTGCCACTCACCCCATCCCATTTCCCCTCTTCCTCCAACCACCAGCTCCTCTCCCTCCCCCTGCCTGTGCCACCCACACCCACGCGCTCCTGGTGCCACCAGGAGCTGGGGCTGGGTGCTCTGCTAACCACCGCAGAAGAGGGTCGCAGTAGCCCTATGGCGCAGACGGCTCTACCACTTCGCAGGGGAGAACATGGAGGCTCAAGTCGACTGACTTGTCCATGTCACTAGCGATTAGGGGGCAGAGCTGGGACTCTGAGCCAGGTCTCCTGAGACCCCCAATCTTGTGGCTTTTCCGATTTCATTGCGCTGCCTCAGAAGCACTTTTTCGTATTGTTCCCATTTAAAAATATGCTTCAAAAGAAGTGGATTTTGAATCTGTCTATTCAAGAAGAAAGAGTTGAAAAAGTAAGCGTTCGTATTTCATATTTATTTTAAGTGAGTCAACATGCAGCTGGACTTCGAGACTGGAGGGAAGAAACCAACCATGTAAAAAGAAACGGTGCTCTATGGGAAAGATACCATCACCACGGGCACGAGATGAGTGATCCTAACCTACCTGCCAAAAGAGAACTTAGCACCCACAATTTTGTCACCATCAGGGCCAAAAATAATAATCTCCATCCACTTTCCTTTTGTCTTGGGCAAAGAGAAATATGTTAACAGCAGAACAAAGACACATGGCTTCCCTCCTGTGGCCAGGGGTTCACGTTTCTGCCACGTGCTCCCTATTGGGTCCAGGTGCATGCACCCTGGCAGGGCCCAGGCTCCACTTGACTCAGCTCAAGCTCCCTGGGTCATGACAGCCACCCAGTCCCACACGCCGGCAAGCAAACAACAGACGACCCAGGCTCAGCTACCACACATGGGAAGGGGCTGGGGTACTTGCCATATCTGGAAGCATAGTCCGGTCTGGGAACCAAAATAATTTTTTGGTAAACTCTGCAGAATGATTGGATTTCAGCATCAAAAGGACGCTGTGTTGTCCCCACAATCAGAATCCTATCATCTGGTTTCAGGAGTTTGAGGATTTTTGGAAGCTGTTTTTTTAGGCGTTTAGGTTCATTCTGGGAGAAAGAGAGAGGAGAAAAAAATTGGCCCACATACAGAAAAAGGAATGACAAATTAAAGAAAATCTACTCTTATAAATAGAATGTGCTTCGGCATACATTCGTTAAAGTGATTTCAAAGCTTCAGAAAACACAATTTCTTCAAGTCTGTCCTGGGACGAGTCTTGGAATGTGCTTCCGACTTTGGGTCATTTTTAATTGTCGGCATTTCCTTTCCTCAACCTCTAGCACCCAGATTTGGAGAGTGGGAAGGAAGGAAGCACCTGACTGGACATTCAAGCACCTTGACCCTGAGAATGGGAAATAGTGGCTGAGTCCCAAGCGGAAGGAAGCTCGCTAGGACTTATAATTAGTTTGTGGTGCTCCGTTTTCCTGAGTGGCGTGGAAGGTGAACCAAGGTTTCCTTTGCTGATGGCTGTGATAGTGAGGAACCATGGCCCAGACCTCATGTCTGACACATACCTGGTTACACAAGGTTGTGAAACTCCTCTCCCTGGAGCAGTCTGGAAATGGTTTCAACCTGTATGATTTTAGCGTAATCTCAGCACTAATGAGGGAGAGGAGAAAGCTAGGACAGGCTCTCTATTTGGCACCCCAGGGAGTCAGAGCTGGCCAAGTTGCCATGGGCAACAGCCTGGTTTTAAATTAACCTCGGCTGGCACAGACAAGGGAAGAGGTAGTGTGGGAAGAGGGAAGACGCCAGGGGTGCTGGTGGGAGCCTTCATGGAGATGTCCCCAGCACAATCTTGGCCATTTTTGCTACCATTTGGCTAATGGATAATGAGGTTCTCCATCTATTCATGTGCTTATTGGTCATTTGTGTATGTCGTCTTTAGAAAAATGTGTATTCAGATTGTTGGCCCATTTTACAAGTTGGGTTATTTGTCTCTTTATTATTGAGCTGTAAGAGTTCTTTATACATTCTAGATACAAGTCCCTTATCGGTACGTGGCTTGCAAATATTTTCTCCCATTCTGTGGGTTTTTTCACTTTCTTGATAGTGTCCTTTGTAGCCAAACAGTTTCTAATTTTGACGAGGTGCAATTTAATTTTTTTTTGTTGTTGTTGCTTGGGCTTTTGGTGTCGTATCTAAGAAGCCATTGCATGATCCAAAGTTACAAAGATTTATGCTGGTATTTTTAAGAGTTTTATCATTTTAGCTCTTAATTTTAGGTCTTTGATACATTATGGGTTGATGTTTGTGTATGGTGTGAGGTAGGGGTCCAACTTAATTCTTTTGCAGGTGGCTATCCTATTTTCCCAGCACCAGTTGTTGAAAAGACTATTCTTTCTTCATTGAATTGTCACGGCACCTTTGTCAAAATTGACTATAAGTGTAATGGTTTATTTCTGGACTCTCAAATAGATTCCACTGATCTACATTTCTCTATTTATGCCCCTACTACACTGTCTCGATTGCTGTAGCTTTGTAGTAAGTTGGGAAGTGAAATTAGGAAATGTGAGTCTTCCAACTTTGTTTTTTCATTTGAGGATTGTCTTGGCTGGATCCCTTGAATTTCCACATGAACTTTAGGATCAGCTTATTAATTTCTGCAAATAAGCCTGCTGGAATTTTGATGGAGATTGCATTGAATCTATAAATCAATATTTTGATTTATCTTAACAATATTAAATCTTTCAACCCATGAATATGAAATGACTTTCCATTTATTTAAGTTTTCTTTAAAATTTTTCAACAATATTTTTTAGTATTCAGAGAAGTCTTATACTTCTTTTGTGTCAAAGAAGAACCTTGTGAGAACCATTTCTATGGAGTGGTGAGGGTGGCAATTTGATGGTGGTGTTGAGGAGTGACTGGTGACAGTGATGGTGAGGAGGAAGCTTGATGGAGAACAAAGCAGGTGGTAGGGGTGACTGGGATGTGTGTGGGGCACATGAGAGCTGCCCAAAGACGGGTGGAGGAAGGACTGATCTGAACGTTCCGGTGAAGACAAAGACGGAGACTCCATGGGGTAGAGACATGCTTACACGGTTTGAGCCCATCTGTAGCAATCTACTTGCCAAGGCGATGGCAATGTGGTCCCTGCCCTCTCTAAGGCAGGAGATGATACTGCTACCTGCATGTCCTGAAATGGCAGGGACATTTGAAATTAATTAGTCTGTTGGATAACAAATGTTGGTCCTGGGCTGCATCCAGAGTGACATCCTTGCTGATGGCGAGGTACAGTCCCACTAGTAGGGGATGGGAACAAGAGACGTGTCCATTCAGTCAGTAGCTCCCCTGCACTCGGGCCACCCGTTCCAGTTTGGAGTTGCCCATTATGCGTGGGGCTGTACACTCATTGATCATGCCAGCAAACATCCCCCATCACCTGGCAGCCTCTGCAGCTGCCGCCCTTACCGCCGGCTCTGCCAGCCCCTCACAACTGCATTACTGTGGGCAATTTCCAATTGGTGGCTAGCATCCACACAGCAATTTCACTTTGCTGTTCTGCAGTTGGCGCCACAAAACAACCGCCACAGCCAGAGCGTGCCGTTCCCTTGTGGCGGGAACCGTGGTATCTGGGAAGGCGCTCGCTAGATGAAGTAACAAAGGGTAATGGTGCAGAAAATGCAGGAGCAGACTGTTTCGCCTCATTCTCTGCTGCCTTCACCTCATGCACAAACAACTGACCGACCGCCTTCCAGCCGCGGGTGGGAGAAGACGACCACTCCCCGCCTGGGAGGAGGAGAAGGGGAGGGGCTGCCCACGCGTCGTCCAGGGCAGGGCTGTGTTTGCAAGAGTGGACGGGTTGGGACGTTGCTGCCATTCTGGAGGGATTAGGGCTCCTTGGGGGTCGCTGAGGACAGTGAGGGGAATGGGAGTGTGGCAGGCGCACAGAGGAGTCTGGAGTGGTGCACATACGGTTCCAAGACAGGACGGCCTGGAGACAGCTTTCAGGATGAGGCTTAGGGTGGCTGTGGGGTTGAGGCGGGCTGGCGCGTGGCGAGGTGTAGTTTCAGTGTGCCAGGAGGGCTGACCTTCCGGGGAAGCTGGCAGTTCGCCCTCAGTGCCTTCCAGCCTTGGCATGGCAGCCAGGCGGGGAGAAGGGCCTGGCTGCTGCCTCCACGCAGACCGGACTCGGCATCCCAGCACGAGCCCTGACCGGCCGTGTGCACTCCTGGAGCCTTTGTTCTTTTCTGTGAGACAGAGAAAACAATGCCTTCCTCCCAGGGCTGCTGGAGTTTCCCTGACATATGTGTTGTGCATGGGAAAAGGGTGTTCGATCAGTCCTTCCCCACCCCTGCCAATAGGGTCCTAGAGACCACGGACTCGTGTCCCTGCACCCAGGAAGCTCAGCTCCTGATGCAGCCTCTGTGCTCAGGAGCTGTCGTGGCCACCCTGGCCTTCTCCATTGCCTCGTCACTTTTGACTGAGTGAGCTTCATGCTCTTCACCAAGGGAGGACCCTTAACCCAAAGGCAGAGGCACTGGACGGTGGAACTGGTCACTGTGGATTTCCAAGGGGCCTTCCCGGAGCCCCACAAATCAGCAGGCAGCCGCCCCAGGGCGGGAGCAGCCCTGCTGTTTGTATTGTGGCTGGAGCTGGTGGAACACCTTGGCCTCATGGTGTCTTTGCAGGTGGACATTCTTCTCTGTGCCTCAGTGACTTTGAGACTGGGGAGCCTTTGGGACAGTGGATGGGGCAGGTGTGAGAAAAGACGCTGAGTGCCCCAGGTGGCTAAGTGATGCAATGAGGGCTGGCTGCAATGCCTCCTGCTTCCTCTCACCTGCCCATGCAGCTGCTGCTGTCGGCTTTTGGTCATCACCTTCAGAACGTGGCTTGTGACTACCCAGGGCCCTGTGGCTGAGGAATGTGGGTGAGACTCAGAAGTCTTGGAGGCTGGGAGGCTGGGCAGGAGCACAGAACTGGCCCACGCACACCCGGGGCCCAGGTTCCTGCTGTGGCCCCTGTGCTCCGGGGTGCAGGGCCAGCGATAGATCAGTGCACGGTGAGGGACTGGCTGGAGACCGGGGTTCCTGTGCAGAGCCTGGCCATGCACACGCGGGGGCCGGGACGCCGGGTGGGATGTTTGTGCCTTTCGCCGCTCTGTCTGGGCCTGGTTGGCTCAGGTCCCTGGCCAGCCCTGTGGATGTTTAGGGACCCAGGGAGCCTTCTGCTGTATTCCCTGGGGGCTGATCCCAGCACCTGATTCCTAGTCTTCAAGGCAGCTTAGCCCAGAGACAGACGACGGACTCTCCCAGTGCAGAAGAGAACAGAGGAAAGGTCCGAACTGTGCAGGCCGCCAAGGCCTTCCCTGCCTACAGGAACAAGCCTAGTCGTCGACGGTATTTGTGGGCATCTGGGATGGTGCCAAGAGGATGTCTCTGTGCCAGAAAGAGTAGGGCTGATTTCGGGGGTTCTGGTGGTGCCACCTACTGTCCCACTTTCATCTCCCTCCTCTGCCGGTCTCCTGGCCCTTCCTTCCCTGCAGGAGATTTGAAAGCCCTGAGACCACGTTTCGTTCCCGCCACCAGCTCTCTCTGGCCCCTGCCCCCTAGTTCTTCCCAGCGCTCCTCTGGCTCTTGCAAGAGAGCGCTCGCATCCTTCTGTTCTCCAGGGACGCAGGGGTGAGGTGAGCAGACGGCTGTTGGTGCTGACGCCGAACCAACAGCTTGAGGGCGTTACGGGAGAGAACTTGAGGGAGGCTTCGTGACGCAGAGGCTGTTCTGGCTGGGACTTTTTAGTTTGATAGTTAAGGAAGTGGAGGCCCAGAGGGGTCTGATCATTACTCAAAGTCACACAGCCAGCTATAGTGAGTCCCAGGCTAGAGTCTCCCCACCGTCCAGGTTGATGTCAGGCGGGAGAGGGAGTAGCCCCTGCCCATTGAGGAGCCACACTTCGATGACTTGAGGTGTGGGACACCGTGGATTAACCACCACCCGCATTTCCCTTTGGGCCTATGAGCTGGGTTAGGGTCCTGTCGTTCCTGCCATCCCTCCGCCGTGCACGTATGCGAGGACGTCTTTGCTTGTGTCAATGAGGCTAGGTCGCCAGCAGAGGGCGCAAGCCGCCAGAGTCCCAGATTAAACAATAAATGAGTCCCCTTTAAGAGTTTCTGAAATGACAGGGCAATCAAGGCTCATTTGGGGAAGAAAAGATTGAGCTTTCATCCTCTATCCAAATCATCTCTACCTGCGAAAAATGATGCATAATACATAAGGATCAAAAGTGATTAAAATCCTTATGAATTTAATCAGAAATTCACAGTTAACCACTATTTGCTTTGGTGCAAATTGA
Source organism: Mirza zaza (assembly GCA_008750895.1). NCBI lineage: Eukaryota > Metazoa > Chordata > Mammalia > Primates > Cheirogaleidae > Mirza > Mirza zaza. The sequence continues at coordinate 54,254 of VSMD01101359.1, read as the reverse complement.
TGTGGAATAACAATCGTGTGTATCTGCAATTTTTTTTTAACTTGTGGGAAATTTGCTGGTGATTTGTGGGGGGAAGTGCGGGGGAGCGGGGGCCATTGAAAGAGAAAAGGAGGAAGGAAGCGCTGCGGCCGGGGTCCCCGGGGGCTCCGACTGCCACATACTTAGCAGTTCTGTTGACGGTCTTTGTTCATAAATTTCAGGCCTTTTGCTATTTATTACTACGAACAATAGAAACCCCTAATAATAACTCCAGTGTGTGCCGCCTGCTTTAACTGAGCAGAGTTCTCTAAACTGATTCTCACCCTTGAACCTCATGTTTGGGTGGAAAATCCCCCTTCTTCCGCACTTTCTTTCATTTTCTTCTAAATTATGCCTCAAAAAATCAGACCACTGGATCCCTGACAAGGGCTCAGCGCAGAGAGAGACCACGGCAGGAGGTTTCAAAGCCCCGATGTTTCCTCCCTCCCTGGTAAGGGCCCCCCTTGGAGGACAGAAAAGGCCAAAGTAAGGAACCACGGAGAAGCCCTCACCATCTTCTCCGCATTGGGAACTTTCTTGTAAAAGGTTTTCTCTGTGTCTTCGATCCACACCACGGAGGGCTGGAGCTCCCGAGCCACCTGCGGAGAAGAGAGCATTGGCTGTGAACGCGTTTCCTCCTCGGGTGCGCGTCTGACACAGGACCGAGGCTCCCGCGAGGGGTCCCGTGGGTGGCAGTGCTGCTGTCCACGGGCTCCACAGCACGTGGGCACGGACGCATTCCGCAGCCAGAACCTGCCCTGACGCAGCCCCTCCACAGCAGGGTGGGCCTAGCCTTGGCCCCTGTCTGCTCCGAGGCCTGTCCTCATGGGCAGGGCATGGCTCGAGGACACCCTGGGCCTCCACTCAGTTTGGCCTGAGAGAAGCCCGTAGTTCTCTGCTGAATGGGGAACCGAGCCACGAGTGTTAACTGCAGCCTCTCGCCGTCCCCAGGTCGATTCGGGTTTGCTTACCGTGAGGAAAACCGTTTGAGCACAAGGGCCGCGCGACGCTGTTTGTTGGTCTGGGTTTGGCTGTGCCTTTGTGGCTGCCGCTCCCCCCGGGACGGCGGCTCTGAGCCCCTCCAGGCGAGCAGGGCCTCGCGGCAGAGCCGGGCCGGGACTTACCGTGGGCCCACAAATAACTGCCACATGCCTAACAATCTCTTCAAAGCACCCATGATAGCATAGTTCAGGTGTTCCTGCAACAATCTGTGCTTTGTGTGAAACTGTGACAGATGAAAGCGATGCGGTGCTATGTACTCTTATTTTTTACATTTCTCGAAACATCGTCAAGGCAGCAGGCATGATTTTAAACCAAGACAGGCATTCAGTGAGCGGCGGGCGCATTGCCGGGAACGCTGCGGCCGTGCTGTTGCCCGTGTTCCGTGTGAAGAGGCAGGTTGGGCTGTCGCGCAGATTACGCACCTTCAAAGACGAAAGCGGACGCTGACTGAACTCCATCCTTCTGCTGGCCCCACACCTGGCTGGCTGCGTTCACAGTCCCCACACACAAGGACGTTCAGAGAGCAAACAGTGGCAGCCACGCCCTGTTCGGTAGGTGTTATGTTTTAGACCCAGAGCCATAGAGTTTAAGAATCGAGAACCCCAAAGTTTAACACCAGGCATGGGGAGTGATCACAGCAGTTGGCGGTGGGCAGGCGTGTGCCAGGCATTGGCACCTGCACTGCACCCGGCATTACACAGGGTCGGGCTAGCATGCACCCAGCACCACCTGCTCCCCGAGGGCTTCAGGTGCGAGCGATAACTTGTGCATCCTCATCTCAGCCCTACGGAGTGGGCACCATTATCATCACCCCAGTTTACAGATGGGGAGGCCAGAGACATTAAGTGAGGGACTGGTCACATAGCTACACAGTGGCCAAAGCAGGACTCGAGGCCAGGCTGATGGCTATGGAGCCTGTGCTGGGAGCGGAGGCCACACCCATGGCTTCTCTGTCTGCTCTTCCCCACATGTGTGTGGGCTTGCCCTGTGCCTCTGCCCCAGAGGTGATAGGACCAAGGCCCCGAGAGACGAGTAAGTGGCTGAGTTAAGACCCAAACCCTTATCTTTGGATCCCAAAGGCCTTGCCCTCTTCCTTCCTGGGACATCCTGTTCCTTCCTGAGATGTCAGACCTGCGCACCAGACCTTCCACCCCTAGTCCTGGTGAATTTGCAGGTGGCCTGCATTTGTGGGTGCCTTATTTTGAGCTTGCCTTTGGGAGTTTATTTTTTGGCATCAGAATATGGACTCTTTCCTGGTTTTAGATTACCAGAGGGAAAAAACTAATAAATTCAATCGGACTTGGCAGTAATGGATTCAAACAATTTTTGTCGTACCTGCCCCTGCCCTGCACACAGCGGTCTCATTTTTCCAGCCCCCAAGCACGAGTCCTGGAATTTGGAGAAACGACACTGCCTGGTTCTGTTCCCTCTGGCTGGGGTGCGTTTCCCACGGCTTCCAGGAGGAAGTCCAGGCTGGAGAAATCCAAGAGGAAATGCAGGGCCTTGGGATGGAGCTCGCTTCGTTCATGGAGCCGATCCATGCCGACCTCGGCTGGTGCCAACCTCTGTAGGAATGGCGAGAACAGGAAGAGGGATGGGTGGGCCTGTCCCTGCAGGGTCACCTGCAACTGGGAAACCTAGCGAAACGCAGCCCAGCCAGAGGGCAATGGTACCAGGTAGTGTTGGTGACAACACGTGCTTAGAAGACAAGGGACTGCTGTGTGTGGGATGGCAGCAGGCGAGCGAGGAGGGGGCCTTGGACCGCTCAGATGAGGAAGCAGCCTCTTTCCTCCCCCAACAGTTCAGTGGCTCTCATTAGGGTCCCGGGGAGCTTTGACAACTATGATGTCAGGGCCCCAGCCCTGGAGATTCTGTTGAAGGACCGAGATGAAGGCAAGTGGTCCAAGGAACCACAGCAAGCAGTCAGGGCATCAGCAGTGTTTGAAGCTCCCAGCTGATGCTGAAGTATAGCCAAGGTCAGAAGGCTGCCCGGGAAGCACAGGTTCCTACTGTGAGCCCGCTTGGACACCCACACCTGCAGCTTGGCCTTGACGGGGGTTCCCAGGACCCCGTCTTGGTTTCTCCGCACCCTGTCAATGCAGCCTTCAGGCTGAGCTCCTCCACTCTGGTGGCTTCAGGTGGCTTCTGCGTGCTGGTGATGCCCAAAGTCCCATTTGGAGCTCTGGGCCGCATCCTCCCCAGAGTTTCACGTCCTTACGTGGTGTCTGTCCTGGACGCCTGAGAGCCCAGCAGGGCCAAGGCTGAGCTCCCCTCCCCTTCCCCCCGTCCTGCCTCCTGCAGGTTCCCGATGTGACCCCTCCCACCCAAGCTGGAGCCTTGGAGCGCCCCCGCCTCACCCCCACTCCCACCAAGCCCAGAGTCCATTCTCTGCACCACCTAGCTCCTCTCAAGCCTGACAAGGCCCCCATTCTCTTGGCTCCTTAGTGTCAGCCCCGACTTCCTCCCAGCGGGACCTGGCACTGCAGCCGGGATCGAGTTCAGGGGCCGGAGGGCGGCCTGGGGACCACTGTTCGCTCAAAGCTGTTTTGAGTTTAAGTCGAAAGCTTCCCTGCTTCCAGCCTCCAAAGCAAATAGGAACATGAGATGCTGTACGTGAAATGTTTCAAACGTAGAGAAATGATAATTTGTAATAACAAAGGCAAAATCTTATTCTTTTCAGTGTCTCTTAAAAACTTAGCTTTAGAACTGAAACCGATGGAAAATCAATTTTCACACGCAAGGCTGTCTGTGGTCTCGGCTCGGGTGCGTGTCTGCCACTGCGGCAGATCAGGCCTCTCCCGTGTCCACTTGGCAGCCGAGGCTTTTCCGAGGTTTCCACTGGGCCCTCTATTTTCTCAGCCCAGCGTCTCCTAATGGGAATCACAGATGCAAGTGCCAAGTATGTCGGCGTTCCTCTCCTCGCCTGCTTTTAACCAAGTAAGCCACGCAGATGGACTCCAAACGTAGGATTCTTTCTAGCTTGGAATAATTTTGAGACGGCAGTCTATGTCTAGCACCTGATCTAGGTGGTTTTGCAACGTTGGCCGCAGCATCCTGCTGGACGTGAGAGTTGATGACTGTCCGCCCCTTCACAACTCCTGGGGGAATGCCACGCACGCTGTGACAGAATGCCTTTCCCAGGACGGTCACCTGCTCTGGGGCCACACAGGGCTGTGGGGAGGACTCTGGGGTGATGGGGCCTGGAAGGGCTCGATTACCATCAAACACAACAGAAGACGTTTCCCAAGGGTGTTCCTTGATGATGATATAAACAACCAGCGTTGGTTTGCAAACTGTTTTGACTTCCGTGACACCACGTCCACCCTCACTGGCCATGTGCCCCGTGCTGTGACAAGCACGCCCCACAGCGTCTCCCCTTGTACAGATAGGGCCCCCGAGAGAGCGCCATACTGAAGCCAGGAAGGGAGCAGCCAGCAGTGGCCAGACCTGGCCAGAGGTTTGGTGATGGGGAGGTCGCTGGGGGCCTTGGCAGGGAGTGGAGGGGACAGAGCCCGGTGACAGGGAGTGTTCTTTCAAAGACGGGCAGACGGTGAGCTCTGGGCAGCAGGTGTGCTGCAGGGCGGGGCCAGGGCAGGGAGGAGACTAGAGAAGGCCGGGATGGGAGGGCAGTGGGGGAGGACGACCTTGGAGGGAGAAGGGCTTCCTGGCACCAGTCGGAGGGTGCGCAGGTGAGATGAGAGATGCCTGCAGACGGGTCAGGCAGACATGTCCACTGGAATAAAGTCTCTTCTCACACTCATTGGAAAAGCAGCATTCTTAGTAAAAATTCAGAATATACGGATGGCATCAACAACAGCTTTTCTCCCTCCATCTAGAATCAGTGGTCAAACATTTCGTGTCGTTACAGACCCTTTGGGCATCCACAGATACGAACGTGGGATTGTTCCGCAGGCTCTGCTTTACGGATGGCTTTGCTCACTTAATAGGAAATTCACTTTCCAACGTCATTGTAACACGAAGCACCATGACTTGTGCTTCTACTTCCCAGTTTTGAACATTTAGATGGTTTCTGCCTTTGCTGCACCAACGAGTAGTTAGCAGGACACTTTGGGCACCTGCCTGAGAATTTCCTTAGAGCGACCCGGCTGAGAATTTCCTTAGAGCGACCGGGCCAGAGAGAAGCTTCCAGGTCGAAGGGCCTGGACTCTCCACGTTCTGACACCTGTGGCCACGCCGCACCCCTGAAGTGCCGTCCGTTTACGCTCCCTCCAGTGATGAATGAGGGGTCGGGTTTTCCACTCTTTTCTCCTCAACAATGATTGACAATAAATAACCCTTTGCCAATTTGCTAATGAAAAATGGTATCCTTTGCTCTTTTAATTTTCATTTAGCTATGGAAAGGCTTCGTTTAAATTACCCACAGACAGTCTGAGGTCATGGGCAATTAAGTGTAATTAATTCATAATTGAACTTTCCAGAAGTCCTACAGGATGGTTTACCGCAGTTGCCAGCAGAGGGCTCTTCAGTCCCACTGAATGTCACTGTGGGTTTTTGTTTTGTGTCAATTACGGAACGGAGACAAATTTCCATCGATTTGTGCTTCTTCCAACTCCGGGAGGTTCTAGCAAACGACTGAAGACTTCTCGACCGTGTGCATTTGCAGATTTGATCGTTGTATTCTCCAGAGAAGCACCATCAAACAGGCTGTGTCAGAACGAGGTTCTCGGGACATGAAGGTTCAACAGCTGAAACCTGTTTGTGTCCTGGTGTGCCTGGGTCACTACTACGATCTGCCCTAATGGCCCCTGGAAGCTTTGGACGTTGTTTTCCTGCAGGGAGAACTACAAGGAAAAACCAGCTGCTGCTGTTTTCAGCTGTTGTGTCCCAGTTTACCAACCTGAGAAGGACCACCCATTCATTAATTCGCACACGCGCACAGAGCATCTGAGCTGTGTGGCGGGGCAGGGGCACCGGAGCTGGGAGGCACAGTCCCTGCCTGTGGCATGTGCCGCTTCCGGTGTCTGCACGGGGTCGCTGAGCACCAGGCAGCCGGCGGCGAGGTGCTGCCCTGCCCGGGAGGTTTGCAGGGGTGCGGGTGATTGGGGAGGGGCCTCGCTTTCCCTTCCTGTGGTCACTGGGATTCTGTTTGAACACTTCATATGTGAAGACATTTTGGCCTGCGCTTCCACTGTTTTAAAATCATACTTTAAATTTCTACTTCCTCGTGTTATCTTTTATGTAGCTGCAGAAGCGACTCCGAGCCCTCAATGGACGGACGCTGGGCACGGACGGTCAGTGGCGGCCAAGAGCAGAGCACGGGTGTGCCAGAATGAGGAACTGGCCGCACTGACCCGGGCAGAGTGGAAGGTAAACTGAGGCAGAGGGGAGGGCCAGAAATGAGCTGAGGATGCAGGAATCCATGGGACGACGGCATGTGACTCTGACGGCAAGTGTGTGTGTGGGGTGGGGACAGCCCAGCACCAGGAACGGGAACGTGTTGATGCAATTACTGACTGTCCAGACTGCGTTTGGGGGGAAGGCGTCTGGACGGTGACAGCGTCAGGCTTGCAACCATCTCAACTTCCCTCCTGAAGCCCCTTCGCTTCCCAGCCCAGGCCCAATGACACTGGGGTTAATGGATTCATGCCACACCGCAGGGACTCTGGGCCACCCTGGAGAAGTGCAGAGTACTGCCTGTGCACACAGCTTCCCAAGGCACATTTCAGCCACACTTAAGGCGCCCCCGCCTTCATGCCCTCCACGTGTTTCCAGGTTGGCTAAAGATTCTTTAATGCCTACGGCAGTAAAGCCTGGTCCCAGGCTGTCCCCATCACCTCACTGCAGATCACCTGCAGATGCCGCTCTGTGTTTACGGTGATTGACAGCTCACAGAATGTTTTCATTTACCCTACTGCCGGATGCCACCCAGGCCATCCCAGTCTGGCGCCCTCCCTCCCTGGCACTCTGGTTAAACGTCGTCCTCCCAGGACTGATGCTGACGTTCCAGACAGTGGAAGCAAAGGCAGAGGCCTCGTTAGCCATGCAAGGCCTGCACCCCCACCGCTACACGCTTTGATGGACTGTGGACTTGGGCATAAGGACGTGTCAGTGTACATCCACCAATCCATCAACTGTAGCACAGCCCTAGTCCTGCTCCCTGCGACCTCACCCTGGTCTTGCCCTCCATGGCCAGGTCACCATGCAGGGGGACGAGGAGGAGAACACAAGGACCTCCAGGGGGAGGGAGGACAGGCTCCCAGTGTGCAGGTGAAGCGCTCGCTCTCTGCTCCAGCCTCCTTCCCTGCCCTCGGCCCTGGCCTCCTCCTAACTTTCCAACAAGGGGTCTGGAGGGCGAGGGCCATTCTTCCCGGGAGGAGGGGTGCTCAGAAGGGTGTTCAGGAGGACGCACACCGAGAAGACTGAGTAACTTCCAATGCTTCACCTGCTCGCACGGGCAGTTCCCAAGCGCCCAAGCTGAGACTTTGGCTGGGGAAGGGCCTTGCCCTCGAGTCACTGTGAAGGCACAACCTCCTACAGGGCGGGGAGCAAGGAGCCTATGCTCCCCAAGAGGCTAGCCGTGGGGCAGAGCGGGTGGGGGGGGAATGTGATGGCTTAAATCTAGACGTCAGCCCTCTAGTTCTTTTGTATTTTCAGTCAAATTCACACTCTGAGTCTCAGTTTTCCTATCTGTAAAATGGAAACATTAAGGGCTTTGGCACAGTTAAAAGGGAAAGTATGTGTAAAATTCTTAGTGTGCACCTACTAACTTCTCATTAAGCTTCACCTTTACGAGGGGCCAACAACAGCCCTTCTTGCTTCTCTGCCTCCTGACTTACTGTTATAAAAACTTGACGAAGCTGGTACCTGGGGCAAGTTGTGGGGTAAATGCTTATTAAATATTCATCATTTGTCAAATATTTCTTACTTGGTTAGACGAATGTATTTCTAGCATTTCCAAGACATGTACATTATTTTCTACATATAGCTTTAGTGGCATAGAGAATTTGAAATAACAGCTGTTGACTTGAACGATAAACACAGTTCTCAAAGGAAACACTTCCCCTCCTCCCTCAGTTATTATTCTATTAGAGTTACTATGTGTAAAATAAAGAAATCCTCCAAAAATAACGGCCGCAAAATGGATCTGAATTTACCGCTGTGAAACAAACCAGAGACACGTTTTCCTGGTGCGTTTTCAGGACACTACGGGGGAAGCAAATGCCACCAGCCAGACGTGAAATTATGAGCAGTTTCGAACAGTTGCCCTGTTTCCTCTCTGGAGATTAATTTGGTAACAGGAATTCTTTATGAGAAGACTCGATGAGCAATCAGGACCTTCTGTTATTTCATCTTCTCCAGCAAATGCCACGGCCCACATTTCCTGCGCTCAGGCCACGGCCTGTGTCCTGTGTCTCACTTAACTCAGCAACACGGCCCCGATTCCCGCCGCTGACCTACGGGCACAAGCATAATATCCCACTTGCCTGCGGTTAATTAAAAGCAAATACCTCTTTGCAATGCAGATAGCTGTGCTGTCAGTCATGCCGGGACACAGTGGCCTCACTGCATACGGTGTTTTAATTGAATGACTCCCACTCCTGAGACCTCTGGGTTTTTCATTAATCAGTTATATATACAATAAAGGTGAAGCTTAATGAGGTGTGTGTCAGGCACTCTGACACAAAGCGGCTTAGGTGGATAAATGTGCTGTTCCACATTTTAATAATTTGACACCCAGCATTTTGTGAGCCACATAATGTCAGTTTATGATAATTCTAATAAATGCAAAGATTGCTTATCTGATATCAAGACAAAACCTCTCAGCAGCAGAAACAAATAATTTCCTAGAGTGAGAACATAATGATCATGTCATTGCTCTGCCCTGAATTCACATCAGGAGCTGCTAAGCCCTTTGGTGAGAGGAAACGAGGCTCTTAATTCAGCCCTGCCTCACTGGGCTGCAGAATGCAGTTATGAAAGTGGAGGCTTCGGAGTCAGACCATATCACAGTATTACAACAAAGGAAAATTACTTAAATGCTTTGTGCCTCAGTTTCCTTATTGGTAAAGTGGATATAATGCTAGTACCTACCTCAAAGGGTTGTTGTGAAGATTGGATGAGTTAATACATAGTGATGTTATAGAGAGGTCTGGGATATCGAATTGCTTACATACTACTAATATTTTTATATTTACATGTTTCTGTTATTTGACAATACCAACTGTTGGCAAAATTTGATGCTTAGAATAAGCAAATTTAGGTGTTCTTTTGGGCAAGGGCATGGGCTTATTTTACTTTTCCTCTCAAGAACTTAGTGCTTGGAGCTTGGAGATTAAGCATGTGGAGGCCACGGTCAGGCTGCCTGGCTTCCAATTCCAGCTCACCTTCCAATCACTGGCCAACTTCAGGAGTATGCATGCATGGGGAAGGTTCCAGGAAGCTCAGTAGAAGCAGTAGCTTGAAAATTAAGAGAATTGAGCATATACCTCAGCTACTGCCAAGTTAGAGGAGTTTGGTAAACAGATTTTTCCACTGAAACCCTAAAGTAAAGACCATGTCCCAGCACTAAGGGATTTGCCTTGGACTAAGGACAAAATCAAAACAAAACAGAAGACAAAGCCTCTGCAAATTTAAGCTGATCAGCCAGCAATTTAATTGTCTGTTGGAACAAAGCCCAGCCTGCTCCACAGTCTCTACCACATAGCATCCACAAAATCTAACATGTAATAAAAAATTATTAATCATATGAAAGAACAAAAAAATGTGACACATGGTCAAAGAAAAAGCAGTCAAATAGAAATAGGCCCCATAATGACTAAGTATTGGAGTTAGCACATAAGAACATAAGGCAATTATTGATTTTGAAGATTTAAAGGAAAAGATGGTCATATTAAATGAACAGATGGAGAATTACAGCAGAGAAATGAAAACCAATATTAGTAAGTGAATGTAAATTCTAGACCTGAAAAGCAAAATATCAGACATAAAATTCACAAGATGGGTTTAATAGCAGATTGAAAATGGCAGAAGAAAGGGTAGGTAAACTTGAGCGCAGATTAACATCCAACGTGGGAACTGCACAGAACAAAATCTCAGTGACTTGTGTGAACAATATCACGAAGTCATCTAACACACATTTAACAGAAGCCTCAGCAGGAGAGGAGAGAGAGAATGATGTAAAAAAATTGAGAAAATAATCATAAAAACTTCCCAAATTTGTTTTAAGACATATTTTTACAGATTCAATGAGCACAGTGAACCACAAGTAGTATAAACAAATGAGAATGCTTATGCATGTCACAGTCAAACAGAAAAACTGAAATCAAGAGAAAATCTTATAACCTTTCAGAGAATAATGATACATTACACACAAAATAAATAATTCAAACTTTGATAACTTTTCATCAGAAATAATGATAATCAGAAGACAATGGAATAATATCTTAGTGCTAAAAAACAGGTCAATTCATAATTTTATAGCCAAGAATATCTGTCAAAAATGAAGGCAATATAAAGATACCTTAAAGATAAATGAAATGAAGGCTTGGAAAATATCTTTCCAGCAGACCTGCACTGAAAGAGATGCCAAAGGAAGTTTTTCAGCTGACAGAAATGACAGTAGGTGGACACTTGAATTGACAGAAACAGAAGTACTGAAAATAGTAAATGTATGAGTATGTGTAAAAGACTATCTTTCTCTTTTAATTCTTTAAAAAGATAAATGACTGTTAAAGGCAAAAATAGCATTCTACTGTGGTGTTTACAACATTTCTAGATATAAATGGATTATATTGTTGCAAGCTTCTCTTATTTTATGTAAAATGGTATATTACCTTTACATAGACTGTAATAAATGAAGAGTGACTATTGTAATCCATAGAATGAGCACTAAAAATAAAAAAAGAGGTATTGCTAAAACCAAAAGAAGGCAGGAAAAAAGAAATGGAATTTAAAAAAAGAAATGACATAATAATCCTAGTGTGGATGCATCTCGAACCAGTGCTTCAACATACATGAAACAAATGACAGAACTTAAGGGAAGAAATACAGAAATCTACACAGTTGGAGGTTTTAACACCACCTTTCAGTAATTGATGGAGCCATTAAACAAGAAAAATTCAGTAAGAAAATGAAAAGGCAAGTCACAGAATGAGAGAACATTTGCAATACATGTGTCTGACAAACACTAGTATCCAGAATCCACTGATGTAAAAAGTACTCTTACAAATCTCAGGACCAACAATCCAATGAAAAGTAGGCAAATGACCAGAACAGACATTTCAAACAAGACGTTATGCAAGGACCAAAAAGTATATGAAAATGATGGATACATAGTTGTATATGGTTTTCAAAGCTCATGAAAATGTACACTTTAAGATCTGTGTATCTCATTGTTTGGCTTAATAAAAAGATTACAGGAGAAAAAAGAAGGGAAGGGCCTGGGTTCGAACCCCAGCTCAGCCACTGGATCTTGGTGGCCTTGGACCAGTTACTTAACCTTGCAGTGTCCTAGTTTCTTTATCTGTAAGATAGAGGCAGGGAGGAACTCTTCACTGGGCTGTTGTGAAGATTAAACACAACAACAGAATTGGCGAAACACCTAAGGCATTCTATAAAGCATAATGGCCTTTCTTTGTTCCCTACCTACCTTCCTCCTCTTCTGCCTCTCAGCTCTTCAAAATTCTAAGAAATTTTGAAATACTAAAAAAATACTGAATGAACCTAAACAATGAAATGAACCAATGAAAACAACAATCCAGTCAAAAGTACAGCTGACCCGTGGAGAAGGGCTGGAACTGCACAGGTTGCACTTGGACTTGGCTGTTCTTCCACCTCTGACACCCCTGAGACAGCAAGACCAACCCCTCCTCCTCCTCCTCCACCCACTCAACATGAAGATGAGGATGAAGACCTTTATGATGATCCACTTCCACTTGATGAACAGTAAATATATTTTCTCTTCCTTATGATTCTCTTAGTAACATATTCTTTTCTCTAGTTTACTTTATTGTAAGGATACAGTATATAACACATACGGCATACACAATATGTGTTAATTGACTGTTTATGTCATTGGTAAGGCTGTCGGTCAACAGTAGGCTGTTAGTGGTTAAGTTTTTGGGGCAGTCAAAACTTATTGGATTTTTGACTGCGTGTGGGGTTAGTGCTCCAACCCCTGCATCGGTCAAGAGTTAATTGTAGGTACATGACTTGAACGGACATTTCAAAAAAGAAGTTATGCAATGACCCTAATGCATGAAGACGGTGGTTACGCACTTGCCTACTCCACGGACTCCTCTGCGTACTCCTCCATCACAGGCAGGCAGGGGAGAGAAGGAGAGTGGGAATGGGAATGTCCTAAGTCGTGGCAGCGAGGGACCACGTGGCTAAGGGAAGAAATCTGCCTGCTGCCACTTCCTCATTTTTGGCACATTAGCATGACACTGAAAAGGGGCCATTCCCATCAGCTTTCCATTCCCATAAACCATTTCGTTTGTAAGCACCTCCCGTGCTTTAGAGCCCCGTAGAAAGCAGGCAGAGCCAAGGTCTCGCTGCAAGTACAGGGCAGTGTTTGCAGCCATGTAGGTTTTGATACAGCAAAAGCCGGCATTCTAGCAATTAAAGTGAATTGACTGCCATAAGGATAACCTTGAGGTCTTCAACCAGACAAAAATTAAATTCCGCAACGTCTTAATAGTAAACATAAAATATCCTGTATCAAAGGTTTTCTTTAAAACTCATTCATTTTGGTGACGGTAAAATGGAGACTCAGGGAAGTTCCGAGCTTCGCTAAAATCATAGAGCTGGGTAGCGGGTTCAGCCTTTTAGGACACCTGTCTCCGACCCTGTGATAGTGTGTATTTACATTCCTGCAGGCTCCTCCGTCACACCTGTGCCAGGAGTGCGCAGGGCTGTAGCTGGGCAATGCATGCGTGTGAGAAAGGATACCAAAAATGCAAATAGCTCTGCCCGATGCCAATTATTAAAGCAAGGTGGGCTGAAAAAAGAAATTGTGGACTTAATTTTCCTTAAGACATGCAAGCATTTCAGGAAGGATTTTTGTGGCGGAAGGAGGGTGATCTGGATGGCACAGTAGGGTGTGCATGCAAAGAAAGAGGCTGTTTCTAATTGCTGCACGTTCAGCCAGATGCGATAATGAAGTGATTTACAGGAGGATACAATGGGGAAGCTTAAGAGAAAAGTGCTTGTCTGCCTAATAAAATTATCTGCAGGATTTGAAAATGTAATTTGCAAGAGGGAGAACTGGAAACCAAGAAATGAAATAAGTACCTTGAAGACCACATGCAGCATCATTTGGAGGCCACTTTTGCCGGGGTATTTTCCTGCAATGTTACGTGAGGACAAGTTGAAGAGGTTGGCTCCCGTTTCGGTACAGATGGCGTGGACCAGCATTTTCTTCCCTACCCCAGGTGGCCCGACCAACAGCAACGATTTCACCAAGGGGGCTTTTTCGTGCACTGCTGCAGAACCTAAGAAAGGCAGAGGCAAAGGCTCTAATATCCTGGCGAGGGAATCAGTGCTTCTCAGACTAGAGTATCTCAAGGCCATGCCTGCATTGTGCAACCCCAGTTTCTGCAACAGTGATAAATGAGTGGAAAGCATTTCAAACCAGAGGCACGCCTCCACCCCAGCTGGCTCCTGACACCTTTAATTTGCATGTCAGGGCTTTTGGTGGAGCCACAGGGTCTCAATATCCTCTTCCTCGCCCCACGCCAATATTTCCCCCAATCTCATAGTTTTAAAGTGCATTCCTGCAATAGCAGCTCTAGATTTCTTTTCTTTTTTTTTTTTTTGGAGGGCTTTTCTCTGCCTGTCAGCAATAGCATTAAATTCTTTGTAAGCTTGGGAAGGGGAACATGGAGACACAGACAGTAATGTTCGCTGAGAAGTGTTCATTTCCCTGAAACCCTCTGTTTAGCATTTAGCCGTTGTTATGAGATGGAGGTGAAGACCATGCTCTGGGGGGCAGAAACCGGAGTGTTCTCCTGTCCTGGTTTCTAGCCTGCCAGGAGCGGCAGAGTTAATCTGACACCTGATAATAAAGTGACTTGAATTATTACAGTCATTCAGAGGTTCATGCCTCCTGTTCTCAGCCACACCATCGACTTCCTTAGCGCACAGGAGGGGCTCAGGCCTGGGTGTTCTCCATTGTAGGAACACAGGCAGAGCAGAATTAGGCACTAAGTGATTACGAAGAGAATGGAATTAAATCCTAGAAAGGTTGAGACTGAAACATCTATTAACACTATCATGCTGGTGTGCTTTTGGTCGCCTACTGGGCTCTTTTTGATCAGGTCTAAATAGGTCAATATAATTTCGACCATGTTTTTCTTTTGTAATTGAGAAGATTTTAGAAACTTACGTGATGGTTAGAAACACAACTTTTATGGCTATCTACCATTCTCCACACAAACTCGGAAAATAGTTTTGAGCAAGTTCTCTTTAAAACATAATTACACAAGCACATGTTTTTTGGTTAGGGAGGGATACAGTCACATAATGTGATAAAGGAGATGCTGTTCTCTACAATCGGAGGAAGATGCCATTTGCTCCTCACCCATTTAGCACCTGGGTGTCGGAGGTGCGTGGCCCTGGCTGGGAGGCGGTTCACATATGGAAAAGACGCAGGATTTTCTGTCAAGAGTTTATGGCCAGAAGTGGAGCTAAGACCTGAGTCGACATAGCTAGAATGGGAGGCAGACAGGGCCAAGACCCCTGGGAGCTGCAGAGCGTTCGGAGAAGGGAGAAGTTGCAGGCGGAGGGGCTCTGTGCTGGCAGCTGAGCAGGGTCAGGACAGGAGCAGCAGCCGACAGGGAGTGAGCAGGCTGCAGGTGAGGGGCACAGTGACGCAGGCCCACGATGGGAGGTCACGGTGCTATGGGGGTAGCAAGGTGGCAGGAGACGGTTGGGGGTGGGGAGGAGGTCAGGGACCAGAGGATGTCCCAGGTGCTGGCTGAAACGGGGCCAGGAGAGGCTCCTGGGGAGGGCAGGGGAGAAGTGTTGAAGACCCCAGGGAGGGACAGCGGGAGGGAAGAGGAGCAAAGCAGGTGACCAGGAGACCCAGGAGAAAGCCAGGCAGGCACACAGGGCAGTGGCCTCCCAGAGGAGGGGGTGGTCACCAAGGTCGATCAGAGAGGTGCAGAGGGTGGTCCGGGAGGGTGAGGGTGGGAAAAGGGCCAGAGCCAGAAGGACACACGGGCCCCAGCATCCACAGCTCATCCTGCACCTGTCCTAGAGTCACCAACAGACACGGCGCCATTCCAGCCCTCATGTCTGTGCCTGTGCAACTTTCAGAGGATTAAAGGGTAACAAGGAGGCCAGCGCTCTGTGTCCTGAACCAGTGTTGCCTCTTCCTAAACCCGTGACTCTGAGGAAGGTCCTCTGCATCCCACAACGACATCCACCTGGACGGGGGCTGGCGGGAGATAAGTGGTGCCTGTGAAACCTCCCAGGATGCGGTTTCTGCTCAGCGAGTGTCTCCTCCCTGCCCTTCCTCCCTGATCTTCAGGGGCAGTGACACTTCCAGGAGGGTGGGTGAGCGCACACCAGACACTTCCTGGGCTTTCTCTCACCTACCAAGGGGGCTTTGGAGACTAAACCCTAGACCTGAGATGCACTGGCATCTCCGGGCCAGGTGTGGAAAGTGGCATGCAAAGATGTTCTCAAGGTCCTCTGCTGAGTGGCTGGGTTTGCTAGTCTGGGCAGTGGCCACCACTGTAGTGACCTGAACAGCCTGGGCCAAAAACATTCCTCTGTGCAACGGGATGCTATTTTAATGAATGAAATTTAAATTAGCTACTCTGCCTTCCATGGTACTGTGATGGGGTTTGAGGTCTAATCTATTTATCTTACTTACATTGACTTCACAAATATTACATATTTATTTTGTTGACCTCAAATTATGTTTCCTCTGAAATATATTTACCTGTACTACATAATATAAATTATATTATTATATATTACATATTATTATATAAAATATGTGTATTATTATATGTATAATATATATAAAATTTATATTGATCTCAAATTCCATTTACTACTTCTGATATTAAGTTAGAAGAAGAATTAACTATTTCTTGCCAAGAGGTCTAAGCTTAAGTTCTTATTTAAGTCAAAGTGGAAAAAGTACTTGAACTACTCCCATCTCCTTTTATTTTATTTTATTTTATTTATTTATTTTTTGAGGTAGGGTCTCACTCTTTTGCCCAGGCTGGAGTGCAGTAGCACCATCATATTAATAGCAATCTCCAACTTCTAGGCTCAGGTGATCCTTCTAGCTCAGCCTCTTGAGTAGCTAGGATGACAGGTGTGCACCACCTTACCTGGCTAATTTAAAAAAAAATTTAAAAAATATTTCAGAATATTGTCAGGGTACAAATGTTTTGGTTACATACATGATTTGATTTTGAACAGTTTGAGTCAAAGTTATAAGTGTGCTCATTATCCAGATAGCGTGCATTGTACCTGTTAGGTGTGAAATTACCCATACCGCCCCCCGACCCCCGCTTGGTTTCCATTGAGTTTTACTTCCATATGTGCACAAAAGTGTTGAATGATTAGTTCTGATTTAATAGTGGGTACATGTGGTGTTTGTTTTTCCATTTTTGCAATACTTCACTTAGAAGAATGGTCTCTAGTTCCATCCATGTTGTTACAAGAGGTATTAGTTCATGATTTTTTTCATGGCTGAGTAGTACTCCATGATTTACATATACTACATTTTATTAATCCACTCGTATATTAATGGGCACTTGGGTTGATTCCACATCTTTGTGATTGTGAATTATGCTGTAACAAACATTTGAGTCCAAGTGTTTTTTTGATAAAATGACCTTTTTTCCTTTGGGTAAATCCCCAGCAGTGGGATTGCTGGATCAAATGGTAGGTCTACTTTCAGTTCTTTGGGATATCATCATAAATTCAGCAAAATCTCAGGTTACAAAATCAATGTACACAAATCAGTAGCATTCATATATGCCAACAACAGTCAAGCTGAGAATCAAATCAAAGTCTTGATATCTTTCACAATAGCAACAAAGAAAATAAAATACCTAGAAATATATTTAACCAAGGGGGTGAAAGACCGCTATAGGGAGAACTACAAAACACTGAGAAAGGAAATAGCAGATAATGTAAACAGACGGAAAAACATCACGCTCATGGATTGGCAGAATCAACACTGTTAAAATGTCCATACTACCCAAAGTGATTTACAGCTTCAATGCAATCCCCATCAAAATACCAATGTAATTTTTCACAGATCTAGAAAAAATAGTTCTACGCTTTGTATGGAACCAGAAAAGACCCCAAATATCCAAGCAACCTTAAGCAAAAAGAATAAATCAGGAGGCATCACTTTACCAGACTTAAAGCTATACTACAAGGCTATAGTAACCAAAACAGCATGGTACTGGCAAAAAAACATAGACATAGACCTATGGATCAGAACAGAGAACCCAGATATAAAACTATCCTCATATAGCCATCTTATATTTGACAAAGCAGACAAAAACATACACTGAAGGAAAGAATATTCAATAAATGGTGCTGGGAACATTGGATAGCCACATGTACAAGACTTAAACAGGATCTGCACCTCTCACAAAAATCAACTCATGATGGATAATTGACTTAGGCCTAAGGTGTGAAACTATAAGAATTCTAGAATAAAATGTTGGAAAAACTTTTATAGATATCAGCCTAGGCAAAGAATCTATGAAAAATACCCGAAACGCAATCATGGCAACAACAAAAATTAACAAATGGGACCTGATTAAATTAAAAAGCTTCTGCACAGCCAAGGAAATAACCAATAGAGCAAATAGACAACCTACAGAATGGCAGAACATATTTGCATGCAACACATCCAGCAAAGAGGTGATAACCACAATCTACAAAGAACTCAAGTAAATCAGCAAGAAAAAATATCAAATAACCCCATAAAATTGTGGGTAAAAGACATGAACAAAAGCTTTTCAAAAGAAGATAGACTAATGGCCAATAAACGTGAAAAAATGCTGAACATCTCCAATCATTGGGGAAATGCAAATCAAAACCACAACGAGATATCACCTAACTTCAGTGAGAATGGCTTTTATCAAAAAGTTCTAAAACAACAGATGTTGGCATGGATATGGAGAGAAAGGAACACTTACACATTGCACGTGGGATTGCAAACTAGTAAAAAAGGTTTTGTAGAGGCAGGGTAGTCTCGAACTTCTGGCTTCAGGCAATCCTCCAGTCTAGGCCTCCCAGAGTCCTGGGATTATAGACATGAGCCACTGCATAGGCCCCATCTCATTTTAAAGCAAATTAAACAAACAAAATGTGATTTCTATTTCAGAATGGTGAGGGCTCAGGCCCGTTGGAGTTGCTGTCTTCGCCCCAGGTGGTTCCGCCTTTCATTCACAGGTCAAAGCCATAAAAACCAAAGTGAAGGAGAGCAGCCCACCTTTCCTGCATCACTCGGCACAGCGCAGAGCTCTGCTGGGTCTGTGTGTAAAATCACAGGTGAGCCTTACTTAGCAGTGAGGGTGGGTTTTAGTGAAAACCGACAGAGCCTTAAAGGTGATCCTTTAGATCCATGAAATATACTTTCACTGAAAGGCCTGAAAAGGCCACCTCTGTTTAGGACCTAGTACTAGAAGCCTGTGTGTAAAAGGCAAGTGGAACCCCAGCCCTTTCTCTAATCTGATGAATTTTAATTGCAGGTACTTGCTGTGCCTATTATCTCTCCAGCTCATTACCTGTATGTCCCTCAGCCCAGGACTGTTAAACAGGCACCCAGAGATGGCGCAGAAGAGTGCTCCCCGGTGGCGCCTTTGTGTGCCTGTGGATGACTATCGAAGTGACACTGCTCACTCAGAGCTCCTGATAGGAAAAGTTAAGCTGTCATGCTCCCTTGGTGACAAACAGGAACACACCATCAAAGCCAGCAAGCAGTGCATGCCTGCCTGCAGAAAAGGCCCCCCAGAGCGTGTGGGGTCTTTACCTAAGGGCAAGATTCCGTACAACGTGATGAGCTGTCTGACGTCCAGCAGGGAAGGCATGGGCTCTATGGACACCTGGCGAAGAGTCGTCCCCAGGTAGCTGTACTCACCTGGAGAGAAAAGAAACAGCGGATGAGTGAGTGGGAAACGATGCTGGTCTGAGCTGCATAATTTTGGCACTTGCAAAATTAGCACAGAATACACATTTAACATTTCAGAGTAAATCTAGTCATAGTAGGGAGAGTGATAAAGAACACATCTTTTCTCAGATAAAGGTTAGAAGAAAAACCATCAAGGCAAGAAACCGTTACTATTGTAGCTGTAGGAAACTGGGAATTACATTGACTATTACATTAACCTCCTAACATTTTTAAAAATAACATTAGAATGTTGAGTTATGTGAAATGGGACAAAGTTCTAAAATGAGGGACATACAAAGAATGCTAAAATATAATGGGTTTTGCTTTATTTATATTCCAAGAGATTATGTATAACATTTGTACAAACTTTAAAAATAAATGATTTAAGATGGATGTGGAATTTGTATTGGAGCAGTGTAAATCTGAATGTAAAATACAGTCATTTGAAAGGAAGGGTATGAGTCTAATTTAGGGTAAATAGATACATCTCTTTTTGAGGGTAATATTAATTTACATTTTTATCATTTTTAAAGGATTACCAAAGGAATAATACAGAAATAAATCTTTACAGGTTTAATTAGAAGATATCAAAGGGCTTAATTGTAACTAGTCATAAATCTGAAGTGTTATTTTCTAACTAATTTAGATAAGGTCACCAAGAAAATTAGTTTGGCTGTCTCCATTTGTCATGAGGATGGACCTTTACATGCTCATACGATTCTCCCTTGATTTGTATCTGAACCTTGAGTAAAAATATTCGAGGAATGAATCACAGTGTCTTCACTTTTTTCCCTGACACTTTCTTCCTGTAGCAAGTCCTGACCTCGCAGAGCTTTGAATGTGATGTACGTACGACAAGTACAATGTGCACATTTATGTGTATGAAATACTGAAAATATGAAAAGCTGTTGAGCATCTTCAAATGCTAAGAAACTGCGAGTTAACATTCAGACAGTGATCACTGTTTTGTTGTGGGGCGCAGCGTTTCAGAACCTCCCCGTGGAAAAGAAAAGTCCTTGGCAAGGACAATGGGTATTGGTTGGGAGAATGAGTGATAATGAAAGCTTTCATTACGGCTTCAGATACCACACTTTTTAATGAGCAGGTAATAAATAGAAGAGTGGTTAATTTAGCCTCCACTAGAATAGAAAGAGATCCTGTAGCAACCGTTAAATGCGGCTTGCGTTGCAGTAAACATGCCAGTAGAGGTGATATGAAAGTGACTCCAATTTTCCTGCTTATGTAAACCCACATTAATATCCAGATGCACCATATTTTCTAGAACCTAACAGATTTTATTTAAACAAATTATATTCAGTTGAATTAGTGGGTGTTGGTTCCAATAGAGTGAAGGGCACAACTAGCCTGGGCTGTTTGCCAAGTTCTGAGACTTGGTCTGAAAGCACGTTACTGCTTTTGCTGCTGCCCGTGTGGGAGCCGTCCCCCTCCCCGTCACTCACGCGGAGCTCGGAAAGTTCAGGCTTCAATGTACAGACACCAGGTCTTCCACAAGGGAGGGAAGAAGAAAACGGCGTTGAGAAAGGTATTTGAGTAGAGGGCAGGGAAGAGGGCTAGGAAGCCTAGAACTTTGGGAAGAAAACAGAGCAGGGAGTGCGTAAGGGGTTAAATCGTGTCCCCTACAATGCCTGCGCAAGTATGCCCAGTGTTGCGGAATGAGGCCTTCTTTAGAAATGGGTTTGCTGCAGATGTATCTAGTTAAGACAGGCTCATTAGGGTGGGCCCTAAATCCAATAGGACGGTGTCCTCATACAAAGGAGGAGTTTGGGCACAGGGTGACAGGCACAGAGGGAGAACACCACGTGGAGATGAAGGCAGAGACGGGGTGCTTCCGCACCAGGACACACCCAGGGCTTCAGCAAGCCACAGCAGCGCAGGAGAGGCCTGGGACGGCCCTCGGAGGGGCCAGTCCTGCCCACACCTTGATTTTGCACTTGTGGCCTGCAGAACCGCGTGCCCATCAGTTTCTGCTGTCTCAGCTACTCAGTTTGTGGCACTCGTTACAGCAGCCCCGGAAAACTAACACAGAATGGGCGAAATTATTAAATAAAGAACATAAGAGCACAATTAAAAAGCAATGAGAAATGAAAATGAGATCAGCATCTTATACTTCCATTCTACCCCACACAGCCTTAAAAAGAGAGTGAAGAATGCAGCCATCTATAAGAAACACCAGCTTCTGAAATGAGTTACTCAAGACCAGTGGTGAGAGGACACGCGGTGACGGCATGAAAGTAGACAGGATCGATGGCCACGGGGCCTCCTAGAGGGACTGCACGTAGCACAGTCTCCTGCTAACAGGGACAGTGGCCCAGTGCTCCACAGTTAAAATCCAGGTGTACTGGCTCGGTTACAGAGTGTTCCGGAGATGTTGAAGGGTTACCACGTTCATGTCCAGTGCAGCCTACCCACCTTCCAGAAAGGTGTGAATATCCCAGCTACTCAAGGGAGACATTGCTACAGGGTAATTTTTTGCTGCAACAGCTCTGCCAAGACTATGTGTGTGGGAGGGTGTGCGCCTATCCCAAAGCTTCAGATATTTTTCATATGCAAAAATGTAAATCATTTCTTCTAGGACTGGAATTTGAGGAAGCTATGGAGTCTTCTGACCTCTATGAATATTGAGGAGTGACGCTAACTCTGGCCTGGGTCAGTGTTTCTACCAAGCACAGCAGTTACTGAGCATGAGTGTGGCAGGCTGATTTAGGGACACTGATTTGTGTTTGTTCTCCCGGTATTTCCCCTTCTCCACGGTGCTTTGTGCCTCTGTGACATGGACGGGGAGGAAGGCACTCGAGGCTCTGTGTGGTCAGCACTCCGTCCTCTTCATGGCAAACCCTGAGCCAGGCCAGGCTGGGTGGCAGTGGCACCAGCAGGACTGTGGCAGGAGCAATAGCGGACGGCTGTGCAAGCGCGGCCTGGAGCGCTTTGCCTCGTGATGTCAGTGAGCAGTTATTACCCCCGTCCTGTAACAGTGGAAACTGAGGCACAGAAAGATGAAGTAAAGGACCAGCATCCGGGAGGAGGCCGCTGCAGGGGGCAGGCAGAGACTCCCCTGGCCTGGGGACAGGGAGCTGGTCAGAGGGTCCCTGAGCTGTGGGCAGCCAGCCCCCCTGCCCTGGTGGCATCCAGTACCCAGAGCATCTCAGCAGCACCCAGGTCCTGCCTGGTAGCTGGGAACCTCACTGTCACCTAGGGCTGGGGTGGGGGCTGCTAAGAAGGCCTGAGTCTGAATAACCTTGATTATTTAGGGGTTCTAAAGCCAAATCAAGGTGATTTAAAGAAAATAAGGAAATGTGCTATTTCTTGCACACTTGAAATTGCAGCAGGAGCTTGCTACTGGGCACAGGCCAGTGCTTGGAGGTAGGCAGCTGTTCGGGGACATGGCAAGCATGGGCTGGGCCCGCAGAAAGCTGACAGGGACAGTTTTAGCACCCACTGGCTCCGTGTCTCCTCCAGTCTCTTACAGCCCTGAGCTGCTGTGATTCTAATGACTGCTGGGATTTGAGGGGTGTTGAGAAGCGGGTGGGATTGCCAGTATTAAGACTCTAAAAAAGCCAACTTTGCATCCCTGTGGCACTGAGTGGGCTGGATCTGTGCGGGGTGTCCCTGGTCTGGTGGACAAATCCACGCAGTGGAGCTATGTTCCGGGTCTGGGGGTCTGTGCTCCCGCCTGCCTGGAGGCGGGACGGGGGAGGCACAGCCCACACCCACCCTCTATTCTTGCCTTGATGCAGAACAAAAGAAAAGGCTCTGAGCACTCAGCCTTTGCACTCTGGCCGCTGGTACAGCAGAGTGGGACATGGAGGGACCGGCTGGGCCAAAGCTCTGGGTACAAGTGTGAAAAGAAACTAAGAAATCAAAATCAAAATCAGGGAACCTGACAGACGATGCCTGGGTCCTCCTCTTCTTAATTCTCTTCTTAGACAAGACAATGATGATGAGGCAACAATCAGCTGAGTGTTGAGAACTGGGGGTGGGAGGGGGGGTTTACAAGTCCCTGCACTTACTTGATCAGGAGGTGGCTCCCAGCTGTGCAGGATCCCAGTCCCTAAGGTGGGAACCTGCCCAGCCAGGCTGGCGAGGGCGACTGCAGGTACGGGCAATCTGCTTCCCCATTAGCAATGGCCTGGGGGTACCAGCAATCAATAACTGAATGACTGCCCAGATGTTGAGGCTCCCTTCTAGACAGCCGACTCCCTGTGTCAAATCCGAGGGTGGGGTAGAAGGACGGGGTTGTCAAATAGCCTCTGTGTGGCCCGGTCCTACCAAGACGACTTGCTCAGGTTAAAGAAGGATGAGGAAACAGACAAAGTCACGGCCCAGGAGATAGTTCGGTGGTTAAAGAATAAAGGAATAAGCAAACAAGGGTTGGATAAAGCTTTACCTGAGAACACAAGGCTTGCAGATAATCTGCAAGATCAACAGATCCATTCAGGAAAGAACAGTTTACGTGCTTCAAGAGCTCAGGGAGGGCACTGCAGGTGTGAATAAAATGTGGACTCGGGAACTCGCCAAGGACAGATAACAGCATCACTGGGAACAACAGGAGGAAAGCCCATGTCGCAGCCCGCTGGGGCGGGAAGCAGCAGGCCCTGTGATCACATGCATGTGTGTGTGTGCACGTGTGCGCACATCTGTGTGCATTTGTGTGCGTGCGTGAATGCACAGGCGGGTGGGGGTGGGTCCTCGAGACCCCTCCCCTGGGGCCCCGGGGCAGGGCTGAGAGTCTGGAGTCCCTGGGAGACATACAAGTGGCCAACACTGGACGCCAAAAGAGGGGAGCATCCACTGCCTATCTCAGACTGCGAGCTAAGGAGCTTTTTAAAAAACACCCTTTAATTGTCAAACAAAACAGATACAGAGAGCCACATAAACAGATGTGCGGCTTAGCGAATTTCTATCAGATGAGCACTGCTCAGGTCACGAAATGACCTTCTGCAGTCAGCCCAGAAACACCGTGTGCCCCACCCTGGTTACGGCTCCCGCTCTCTTGCCACTGCCCCAAATCCCACAGTCATCCCTCCCTTGTGTTCCTTCACAGTATTGCTACCGAGGTGTGCACACTCGGAGACTCTACTCTGTCTCCGGAGTCTATGATAACCCGTAGGTCCCTTTGCTCGTTCCTCCCCGAACCCTGTGTCTGAGGATGAGCCGGTGCTTGCCAGGTGCGTTCCCTTGGCGTGGTCCGCCGTGTCCTCTCACACCCTAACCCTGGCAGCTGCAGCCCGAGGCGTGGCCAAACGCAGGGAAGCCCGTTAGCAGACTACCGGTGTGCCGTGCCATGCCAGGAGGCCCAGTGTCCAGTTTCCACTATGTCGTGACCTCCCCAGCCACTGATCGTCACTGCCTCGATCCGGTAGAGGTGGCAGTATGTGATGTCCTACTTCTAGTCTTTTATTTTTCATTCATTAGTTGAACTTATTTTAAAAAGAAGCGTGTCCCTCATGTACTGTTTTGTTACCTGGCGGTACAGTTCACATGGGAAAGGCAGGACAAGTGCTCCATTCTTTCTCCTTGCCAGTTCCCAAGGTACTGACCTGGCTTCCGGGCATCCTCCAAAGATGGCTAATCAGTTTTCAAAATATCCTTATGTACTTTATTTTTTTTTCCTTATGTACTTTAAATAAAAACATGTTTATGAGTTTCAATCCATTATATTTGTTATTCTTAGTGGATCTAAGTATGTCCCGTCTTTGGCCAGAGGGAGTTTCTTCAATTTGGCTCCTGAGGTTTCTGCCATGAACCTGGTGGTCTCTGGGAACTTCCTTGCTTCTAATACAAGAAGATGTTTCCTATCCCTGTCTGAAACCAGCAATTTCCCAAGAAATGCTGGTTTGTTTGAGTAGGAAATGGCGTTTTAAGATCTGAGAGCTAGCAACACTCATGCTAATGGGTTGACTGTTCATTGTCTCTGAAGTATTTCTTTCTTTTTTCCTCTTTTGAGACAGGGTCTTGCTCTGTTGCTCAGGCTGGAGTGCAGTGGTGCTAACATAGCTCTCTATAACCTTGAACTCCCAGCTCCAAATGATCCTCTTACTTCAACCTCCCGAGTAGTGGGAACTACAGGTGTGCACCATCGCATCTGGCTAATTATTATCATTTTTTTTTTTATAGACAGGGTCTCACTATGTTGTTAGGCTGGTCTCAAACTCCTGGCCTCAAGCCATCCTCCTGCTTCAGCTACCTAAAGTGCTGGGATTACAGGCATGAGCCTCCATGTCTGGCCTTTAACACATTTTCAACAGACAGAGTTAGGAAACTTACATACTGTGGTGTGCATCACAATGTTAATTCTTTTTTCTTATGATAATTGTGTGGGCTTTGACCTTGGATATTCCATTGCTCAGATTTACGTGTTAATATTTCTATACTTTTAGAGGAAAGTATGGTTCAGGAAAGCTTATCTAGTTTCATAGAGCCCCCTCTTCTGTTGCTTTATTTATGTTAAAAATGTGGTGGCTTGCGTTCCAAGATGTTCTGGCTCTGTTCTTTCCCCTAATTTCTTGTGGGTCTTCTCTCCATTTCATCTTTATTTTCCCTATCCTGTTCAATTTTGATTCCACTGCCAAGATTTTCTTCTTAGTATGTGGCCCTGGCTAGGATGGGAACCGGAGCAGGTCACTTCCAAGATCTAAACTGCTCCAGCCCTTCACGCTTTCTTATCCGGCCCTCTGCACTCATCCTCTGTTGAAGGAGGCAAACCCTTCTCATGTTCCACTTCAGTTCTCACCTCGGTCCACTGCACTTTCCAGAAAGCTCTTATTGGTTATTTTGGGGGAGGGGATGTCTCCTGTTCTCAGGTCCTTCAGTGTCCCCAGTGGCTTGTACTTTGGGGCTCAAGAGGGAAAACTTGTCACTTAGTTGTGGTGTCATTAAGTGTTGCCTGTGGGCTTTTGGTTTTGCTACCTAGTTGCTGTATTTTTTATGTGGGGATTTGGGAAGGTACGCTGCCATCGTTCAAGCTAAGCATCTTAACTGGAGAAAACCAAGGAAAATATGGACAATTTCAAACGATGCCAGCCTGGGAAACTTGACTAACTGTGTTAGATTTGGTCATTTATGCTTAGAGTCACTCTTGAGTGGCTGAGCCCATCTACTTTGACCTTAGGCATGTCAGATCACTGGAAGAGTCCTGAACGGATAAGAAATTACTAAGTTAAGAAATCAGTCCAAAACTAGGCCACGAGAATCCACCATGTGCTGGGCATGGTACTTAGCATGAGGGCCTTCGGTTCAGAAATGCAGACCACAAATAAGAGATGGTTCTGTTAGAAACAGTTATTTTACAAACGTTAACAGAATTAACTAACAGAATCAAAGGAATAGAGGAGAAAACTCTCTAGCACTTGAACAAGAAACACATAAAATGAAATAAATAGAAATCCAGTACATATCCCAATCTATCCTCTGGTAAAATTCTTATTCTGTTAGGAATGTGAAGGCTCCTCCAAGCTCTCAAGGAGAAAACAGGCTGTCCTTCGAAGGACTTAAAACAATCATCCTTTGATCAGAGGAACACCTCGGCCTCCTTGCTCTCACCGGCAAAGACTGGGCCAATGTAAACATCAATGACAAATTCAAACAATGAATGACAGGGACAGATAATAATACACCCAATAAGAGGAGAACACGTGTGTCCACAGTCCTGATACCACAACAATATTTATAGATTCCACACTTCCTTACAGAAGATTGGTATCTATTAAATGCAGAAGGAATGATGGAGCAAGTCGTGTTTTACAGCCGATACGGCAAAAATTGATGCAGGCAAACGTCACCAGTGGATGCTAAAACCTGTGTGAAGGCTGCTGGGAGCAGGAACTCCACGGCCTCAGAGAGTTGCCCCTTAGATTATCCACTAATTATATATAACCTTGGATCATCCACTAATTATAACCTTGGATCATCCACTAATTATAACCTTGGGTCATCCACTAATTATAACCTGGGATCATCCGTTAATTATAAAGGGAGAGACCAAGCTGCACAGTGGCGACATCTGGGGACGGCATCTTCACCATGAGATCAAACTTAATGTCGTCACCAGTGATGGGACGAGGTGGTACCACGTGCCCCGATGAGGAACACCGAGAAGAACACACACGACGTCGCCTGTGTAGTCTTCCTGGCAAACATGTCTGACCTGAATCGAGCAATGAGGAAACCGCGCAACAAATCCAGGTGAGGGACAGTCTGTAGAACAGCTCAGCTTCTTCAAAAATGTCAGTGTTGTGGAGGCTTCAAACAGGTGGGAAAATGTTCTGGATGAAAAGAATTAAGGAGACTACAGAGACGTGACAATCCAAGCGTGACCCTCGACTAGATTTTGGATTGGGAAGGACAAACAGTTATACAGGGCATTTTCAGGACCATTGGGGAAACTGAGTATCAGCTATGCATTCAGTACGAGTATTGCATTCATGTTAAGTTTTCCGAGTGTGACTGTCCCTTTGTGGTTATGCAGGAGCGTGTCCTCAGTCATTGGAGATGCTGTCTTCATAAAAGTGAAAATGGTAACTGCGTCAGGGGGATCAAGCTGTGTGTTTTTAGGTCATCATATAGTTTTTTTAAAAATTAAGAGAAAAACTTCGTTGATGATGTGATAACAAGCGTCCCCACCTCCGTCCTCCCAACTCCTGCTGTCTCTTTTGGAAGCAAAGAAAGGATTGTTTACTGCGAAGGCAGCAGGTGCTGCCCTCTGAGGGTGCTGTGTTTAAACGTGAAAGCATGAACAATTCCTCATGTCCTTAAGTCAGGTAATGCCAGCAATCATGCCCACAGAACCTTGCTAGCAGGTTCAAAGACAGACCTGCTTCTGCCACGTTAGGGGAGAGGGCTGGGCCTGTCTTACTAAGAGACCCTATTAGTGCACAGCATCCACTTAGGTTATTCAAATCAATTCAATTACACAAACATTTACCAGAAGCCACCATGGGCCAGGCTTTGGCTGGGACAAAAACACAATGAAACATACTTCCAGCTATTGGGACCTCAAAACACAAGGGGAGACATGTGACACATATATGCATCATTCTTCGGGTACTTTACCGATGTAATCCGAGAGGTTGACTTTCAGAGCCTGGATCAGTAATCCCTCTTCCACCAGCTCCCTGTACAGAGACTCGATGGTCCTGGGGGAAGCAGGAGCACACACACAGAATCAGCGGCATTGCTATTGTCACGTATGCAGAGAACAAACCAGACCTGTTTCAAAGTATGTTTATATAGACAGGAATACACGGAATTTTGAAGTGTTTCAACAATTTGGGGATAAACTAGGCTTTTTAAAGACAATACTTTCACTCATCCATGTGCATATCTGATGTTTCCCATTAATAAGAATGATATCTCTGGGCGTCTGAGACCAGCTATAACTCCTGCAGTCTGCCCTTCCATCAGTCTTTGTGATGGCACAAATATGAATTAGAAATTACCCAATAATAGTAATGCAATGGGCCTATAATTATATATTCAGTTAGCATCTGCAAGCTGTAGTAGATCATTAATCCTTTGTGAAATTTATGTTTCCTTTTAACTCAACAGCATAATAGTTTGAAAGAAATATCTACAAAGAACAAAGGCTTATACAGAGATAATTCTTATATGGAAGATAAAATGTCTCAAGTAATGAGTGTAATGATTTTTTAGGAGGACGTTATACTTTTCTGCAGTGTTTACAGATGTGAAAACCACTTTTCTAAGAGGACCTTGGGCATATAGTCCGCACACTAGTAATTTATACTAATTGAGAAAAAATGGATATAGTATCCCACATAATGGATAAAACTCCCAATGATATTAGCTGGGGTTTGGCTTGCAGGAATTCAGATAGGTTAAGCCCAAATATCATTCCATATGATCCTTTGAGATGTGTTGCCTCTTCCTTTTGTTTATTCTTGCATCCTCCCTAGTCTTTCTTTATGTTGAGAATTGTAAATACACCTATATTTAGATAGCTCTTCAACTGTACTATGATTCAAGTTAGTGTGATTAAAAGAGACCCAAGAATATCATTTAGACCCAAGCCAAATACTATTAGGATAAATGTTAATCCAATGACCTCAGTCTTTGGTTGACTGAAACTGTATTCCAGCAAATGTATTTAAAATAGTATGCCCTCTGATGAAAATTTACAAAAGTTCAATTTTTTTTTAGACAGGTCTTGCTCTGTTGCTCAGGCTAGAGTGCAGTGCTGTCATCAGAGCTCACTCTAACCTCAAACTCCCAGGCTCAAGTGATCCTCCTGCCTCAGCCTCCCTAGTAGCTGGGACTACAGGCATGCATGACACCCAGCTATTTTTCTATATTTTGTAGAGATGGGGTCTTGCTCTTGCTTGGGCTGGTCTTGAACTCCTGAGCTCAAGGGATCCTCCTGCCTTGGCCTCCCAAAGCGCTAGGATCACAGGCATGAGCCACCACGCCCGGCCTAAGAAAGGTTTAACTGTGATGAAATTTGGGATAAGAGTATCTGATCTATATCAAGGAAGTATCAATTTAATGTTTTAACTTGAATACTTAATATAAACACATACCACAGGCATAAAATATTAACATAAAATTAAAGAAGATTCTCTAACATAATCAAAACAAATACATTAAGAAGGCCTAAACACAAACCGACATTTGGATTTTTCCAGTGAAATGAACTTTTGTTAGGGAATAAAACATTTTCAACCGTAAAACTACTTTATGATAAAAATGCTATCTTAAGGGTTATATTAATTTAATGAGAGAAACAGAAGTTGTCTTAAAGATCATGGCAGAACTAATCCTACTCTAGTGACACGGGGTCTTTAAAATTAACATGAAAAGTCTTTCAGGAATATGATGACCAGATATATCTGTATTTCTGGGCATAAATATGAATCAGATAATAGTCACTCTGCATTTCACTGGAGAATTATTTCCAGCTCACTCATGATGTTTCCACTGTAAAGAGGCACATGCCAAGAACATATTTGACGTCTAATGGGCATTTGCTATGAGGCACACGTGTGTGGCCTACATTTTAAAGCAGCATTTTATTCAGTAAAGTGATACTTTATGTGCAAGAGAATGTGAGTGAATAATTTTAAGTTAGTGATAGGGTCATACTGGTAGATTGGATTTCAGCTCTTGGTTTGTCATTGGATAAGGCATTTAACCTGATCTCCACTTGGAAGACTTCAGCTGTTTTGGGAACAATGTAAGAACAAAGGAGAAAAGTGGCAACTAAAAGCCACTAAGAGATACCGGCGGCACTGTGTACAGGTGTGGGCCAGACCCTCCGCACTGGATGGACTATGATGCTCCCTCTGTCCCCAGGAGCTGCCCCGGAGGTGTCAGTGTTGGTGCGTGGAGACATGGGTGCCTCCCCGGGAACTGGGGCACCTGAGTCTCAAGTGCTGACCAGGCCCCCTTAGGAAGCAGTCGGCCATGGCTCCTTGGCCTGAGCCATTCCCCAAACAATGGAACCTCAAGTGGGGAAACCTGTGGCCCCTCCTTCTAGGGCTACCCCGTGGGAGCTGGTTCTCTGAAGAGCCCACACCTGCCCCAGCTGTTTTCCCAGAGGCTGCTTGCTGGCTCTAGGTGCCATGGTCCCACTGGAGGTGTCTGCAGACACAGGTGCCGGCTTCTGGGCTAACCTGGTCTTCTCTTCCCCTCTAGATAGTTCTAGGCTGGGCTTCCTGTCTCATGGGTCTTCTGTCTAGCAGACTTTGGGAATAATAATGCTGGATCCAAGGGAGAGCTGGAGAACACCCCCAAATAGGGGAGCAACACATGTTGAGCCATTCACAAAACCCAAGAGAAGAAAGGGATATGTTCAAAGTGATGTCTGACATCTGTTTATCAGGGGTTTTAATTAAATTCCTTAATAATATTTGAAAACCTAGGTACTATTTATTTTCAATGTTAAAGCACTTAAGGGCCAATTCAATGCAAAAAGCAAGCATTTAAAGTTACTCGTTAGTCCTGTGCTGGAGCTGGGCCAGTGAAGCTCAAGGAAGTGGGAACGTCCCTTTACCAGGCTCAGCCTCATCCTGGGAACTCGTCCCTACGACAAGCAGGACCAAATGCCTCCAGGCTGGGCCAGCGCCGTGCAGGGGACAGGGCGCATCTCTGCCTGAGGGGACGCAGAATCTTGGCACTTTCTCAAAAGTTTCATCAGGGTGTTACTTCTTAAACAATTTTTCAAGAACTGCCCCCAGGAATGAATTTTAAAACCGAAAGCGTTACGTGAGCTCAGATGTGATGAGGAGGCACGTTCGCCTCCTGGCCCATCCCGGTGCCTTTCCAACTGGGATTGCGCAGGACTCGTGGTGGTGCCTGCCACCCCCACGGCGCTCTGGGAGGGAGGGGGAGCGGTATGGCAGAGGGGCCCGCCAGGTGTGCCAGCGCCGAGGCCGCGTCTCATATCAGGGCTTCCTGCACCCGTCCACGTGCCCTGTGACAGTGTGAGCCTTTTCTCACCTGTCAGCTGTCAGGTCTTTGTCCTTTTTCCCTTTTTTGCCTTTCTTCCCTTTATTTTTCTGAAAAAGAAAAAAAAAAGTGGAAATAACCAGCAATTTAGTCAAAAAAAAAAAAAAAAAAAAAAAGCAAGCAAATAAGCCCAGAAATGAGCTACACAAACTGTCTTTGGAGGTGGCGGGAGGTGAAAAGTTAGCGACAAACGGGACACCGAGCCGCAGCGTTTTCACGGACGTGGGACTTGGCCTGCAAAATCCCACGCTGCTTACCTGGACACGTCCCCGTGTGGACGGAAGGTGACGTCTCCACTACAGAACCTGCACGGGGCCAACTCCCTAACAGGTCCGTCTTCCTGTTCTGTGTCGCTGTCCACGCCGGCCCCGCAGGTGACCTGTGCTCCCCACACACGACTGCACCTCTCGTGCCTTCTCACCCTGTCCTCGCCTGCCCCTGTGCCCGTCTCCTCACGCGTTCATTTCTCTTTATGGCACAGCAATTCATGTGATGCGTGCCCGTGTGCAGGCTGACTGGGTTTCACGTTTAATCTTTATAATGCGAGCACATCCCCACCACCCAGTTCAATCTGCAGGATTTATTTCTCCCCGCCGAGCTCTCTGCTGCGTTGCTTCCCGCCTGTAGGCGACACCGTTCCTGCGAGTGGAGTCTCACTGTTGATACACGGGCTCTCTTATGTCTGGCTTCTTTCCAACACTATTACCACCGCAAGATTCACTTGCATGGCTGCACGTAGCCAAACTTCACTCATGTCTTTCAAGTTTTTAAAACTTAATTTTCTGTTTTAAGATAATGGCGGATTCACACGCAGTTGTAAGAGACAGTAGGAGACACGGCGTGTTCCTCCCCCGGGTTTCTCCCGTGGCCGTGCCTCGAAGAAGAGCTGTCTCGCAAGATCACAGCCAGGATGTCAACGTGGACGTGGTCAACGCGCGTCTCCATCACCACAGGGACCCTCGTGTCCCCCTTTTATAGTGACGGCCGCTTCCCTCTCAAGACTACCCTGTCTTTAACCCCTGGAAACCACCGATCTCTTCTCCATTTCTGTAATTGTGTCCTTTAAAGAATGCTGCATAGTCAGAACCTCAGTGTGCAGCCTTTGGGGGTTGGCTTTTCCGAGTCAGCAGAATTCTCCAGAAACTCACCCAGTCGTCGTGTGTATCAATAGCTGGTTCCTTCTTGTCGCTGTTTCCAGTGTCAGGCTGGTATGCATTAAGTAAGCAGCTATAAGAGTGTGTGTGT
Organism: Mirza zaza; assembly: GCA_008750895.1. NCBI lineage: Eukaryota > Metazoa > Chordata > Mammalia > Primates > Cheirogaleidae > Mirza > Mirza zaza. The sequence continues at coordinate 21,394 of VSMD01101359.1, read as the reverse complement.
GTGTGTGCGGGGGGGTGTGAATGTTGGATTTTTCCCTAATGTGGCCCTGAGGCCTGTCTCTGGAGAGTGGGTATAGAGTCCAGCCCTGCCCTGACGGGGCTCGGGGACTGGGTGTTCAGTGTGCCTTTTACGGGATACTTCTTTACCCTGGTGGACGGCCCAGTGCCTGGGTGTCTGCCCTGTGACCAGATGTTTCTCTCACAGGACACCTGCTTATAGTGCCAGACGCCCTTGCGGCTCTGGTCTCACCTGTGTCTGATCTACTCCTACTGAAACAGCCGCTTCCCGGGAGCCTGGCGAGGGGAGAGGCGGGCTGGGGCGCTGGCCGGGAGAGACGCAGAGCAGGCTGCACAGCAGAACGCACGGGGCAACAGATGCAGGTTTCGCTATTTACAGATCCCGGAGAGAAGAGGGCAGCCCCCTCGCAGGGCCAGCGCGGGGGGTGGCGTGTGGGGTGCCATCCGGGACACGCGTGCTGAGTGTGGGACCTATGGACTGAGGCCTTTACTGGGGAGTAGGGGGTTACTTGGGCGACTTACTTTCCCACAGGGAGTTCTAACTGGGGGGTTTACAGCAAGCAGGTGTGAGTTCCATGGCACCATGCTGTGACACACGGTGTCAGTCACTGGGGCGTATTTGTGCTGTCCGTGTGGGGTGTGGGGTCAGCGGGGCCAGTTGGGGAAGCTGTATCTAGCCGTCCCACAGGGAGGTGGGCGCCAGGAGGCGGTTGTTGTTTAAAGATGCGGTTGTTGTTTAAGGAGGCGGTTGTTGTTTAAGGAGGCGGTTGTTGTTTAAGGAGGCGGTTGTTGTTTAAGGAGGCGGTTGTTGTTTAAGGAGGCGGTTGTTGTTTAAGGAGGCGGTTGTCATCTGGGCTGATGACGCTGAGGAGTTGGGGGAGGTGGGGAACTGGGGACAGTGACGGGCAACTAAGCCCCACTTCCAGTACGAGAAAGTTCAACTTATATTCAGCACGGACGCTGAGGCAATGTAAGATTTTAAGAATTCACTAGTGAACACAAGTGCTCATTTCTCTGGCAGCATGAACATCATGAGTGCAATGCTGGGCTGTACAGGACGTGCACTTTTGGCTTTTTAAAACAATAGCCTACGCTTGAAGCTCTGACTCGAGGGGGGACAGCAGCAAGGGAAATACACGTAACCTTAACATTGGTACCCCCATAATATGCTGGAAAAAAGAAAAAAGAAAAAACAAAAACAAAAACAAAACGACGCCCCAACTGTGACGCCCAGTGGCTGTGCCACTCCACACGCCCACCAACAGCGTGCAAGTGGTCCAGCTCCTCCCGCCCTCCCGGCCCTCGGTGCTGTAGCCGGTGCTTATTCCAGCCGCGCTAACAGGGGGTCGTGCTGTCATCACGGTTCTGCGTGCGTCACCCCGGTGGCTGGTGATGCCGAGCTTCTGTTCAAGCGCTTGTTGCCGTCTCTGCGTCCCTCCCTGTCAGTGAAATGTCTCTTCCTGTCTCTAGGCCATTCTCTCACTGGGTTGCTTGTTGTTTAACTTTTGAGTTTTGAGGTTCTTTGTGTGTTCTGAATACTAGCTCTTTGTCAGATATGTGGTTTGCAAATATTTCCTCTCCGTCTGTAGCGTGTCTTTTTTATCTTCTTAACAGCGTCTTTCACAGAGTAAAAATTTTAATTTTGAGGAAGTCCAATATTTCCTTTTATGAATTGTGCTTCTAAACGTCTTCTACATCTTTTTCTAAAAGTAGAGTCTGTGATCCATTTCGAATTAATTTTCAGACAGTGTGCGAGACTTAGGTTCATTTCTTTTTGCTCATGGATGTCCAGTTGCTCCGGCACCGTTTATCCAAGAGGGTGCCTTCCCCCTTTTGAAGCGCTTTTGCTCCTTTGTCAAAATCAGCCAGGCAGACCTGGGCAGGCTGCTGTGCGCTCTCTGTCCCGTTCCGTTGTTCCGTGTGTCTGTCTCTCCTGCTACCAAGAGCACACAGCCTTGGTCACTGTAGCTGTACAACTAGCCAGAAACCTGGGTGAATCGATCCTTCTCGCTTTATTCCTTTTTCAAAATTGCTTCAGTTATTTTAGTTCCATTGTTTCTCCATATAAATTTTAGAATAATCTCATCTATATCTACAAATTATATTTCTGGGATTTTGATAGCATTGCATTCAACCTGTATATCAATGTGGAGAGAACTGACATTTTTACTATGTTGACTTCTATGTTGAGAAGACTCAACTTCTCTTTATTTAATCTCTTTGTTATTGGTTTGTTGAGTACCTCTCATGGTATTAGTCTATTTAGCTATTCTTTGATTTCTTTCATCAGCTTTGTGCAGTTTTAACATCTAAGTCTTGTACCTGTTTTGTTAGATTTACACTTACATTTTTTGAGTGATTTAAAATGACGCTATATTTAATTTTGGTATCCATGGGTCCATTGCTGGTATATAGAAATGCAGGTTTATCCTGTATCCTGCAACCTCGCTGAACTGACTTATTGTTTCTAGAACTTTCTTTGTAGATTCCTTGGGATTTTTCTACATAGACAGTCATGTCATCTGCAAATAAAACCTTTTAATTTTACAATAGTTTATATTTACAAAAAAGTTACAAAAATAGTACAGAGAGGTCCCGTATACCCCCCACATAGCTTTCCCTATTGGCATCTTACATTACTAAGGTACATTTATCACAACGAAGGAACCAATATTGGCACAATATTATCAATGAAAATGCACAGTTTATTAGGTTTCCACTTATTTTTCCCTAATGTCCTTTTGTGTTCCAGCGTCCCAAGAAGGTTTTTGGTTACTCATTTAATCTCTATTTACTATTGGTTTGTGGAAACTGTTTATTTCTTCTTGATTCAGTCTTGGTAGGTTGTATGTTTGCAGAAGTTTATATATTTCTTCTAGGTTGTCCATTTAGTGTATAATTGTTGATAATAGTCTTTTATTATCTTTTAAATTTTTATGACATTGGTTATAATGTCTCCTCTTCCACTGCTGAATTTATGTATTTGAGCTTTATCTCTCTTTTCTTAGTCTAGCATAAAGTTTGCCAATTTAAAAAATCTTTTCAGAAAACCAACTCTTGGTTTCATCTTTTTTTTTAATTCTCCATTTCATTTATTTCTGCTCTAATCTTTTATTATTTCCTTCCTTGTGCTGGCTTTGGGTTTACTGTTCCCTCTTTTTCTGGTTCCTTAAGGTACGTTAGGTTGTTTATTTGAGATCTTTCTTGTTTTTTAATGTAGGCATTTATGTAAGTTCCCCTCTTAGTACTGCTCTTGCTATAAAGGTTGGTATGTTGTGTTTTCATTTTTGCTGTGAGATATTTTCTAATTCTCCTTTAGATTGCTTCTTGACCCGATGTTCAGAGAGTGTCGTTTAATTTCCATTATTTGTGAATTTTCCATATTCCTTTTGATACTGATTCCTAGTTTCATCTCACTATGGTTGGAGGCTATCTGGAATGTTTTCAATCTTCTTAAACTTATTAAGACTTGTTTTGTGACCCAGGATGTGGAGAGCATCCTAGGGAATGTTCTATGTGTACCTGAGAATGATGTGTACTCTGCTGCTACCAGGTAGAATAACTGTTAGGAGTTAGGACCATTGGTATACAGTGGTATTCAAGTCTGCTGTGTTTCCTTACTGATTTTCTGTCTGGATGGTATATCCATTATAGAAGTAGGATATTGAAGTCTCCTACTATTATTGTATTGCTGTTCCTCCCTTCAGATATGTCAATATTCACTTTATATATTCAGGTGCTTTGATGAAGGGTGTATATATAATTGTCATCACTTCCTATTGAATTGACCCTTTTATCATTATGTAATGCTCTTTTTGGTCTCTTCTGACAGTTTTGACTTGACTGTTTTGTATAAGTGTAGCCACCTCCGCTCTCTTTGGTTACCATTTGCATGAAATATCTTCTTCTATCCCCTCTTCCAGCCTATATGTGTCCTTAAATCTAACGTGAATCACTTGTGGATAGTATATAGTTGGATCTTGTTTTCTTTTAATCCATTGAGCCACTCTATATCTTTTGATATAGAGTATATATATCATATATCAAAAGATATAGAGTATATATATCATATATCTTTTGGTGAGTTTAATTCATCCACATTTGAAGTAATTATTGATAGGTAAGGACCTATCAATTTTTTTTTCTGTTTTGTGGTTCTTTTGTTCTTCTCTCACTGTCTTCTTTTGTAATTTGACAATTTTTTGTAGTGATATACTTTGATTCTTTTCTGATGTTGGTGTCCGAAGACCTGCCTGGTGTCAGGGTTTGTAAGATGCCTGTAGTGCTGAAGTCTGCAGGTGAGTGGCCTGGTGGTGGGGTCGGCGGTGAAGTCAGATGCTCAGTTCTCTGTCCCTTTCCTGCCAGGGACAGCTAGCGGGCCTAGGAGATGTGTAGGCTTTGTGGAGTGACATAGGCAAAGTGACACTTTTCCTTTTAGTCTCTTTGGTGCATCTTTTTAAATGTTTCTGTGCTCCAATGGGGTGCTGCACCCCCTCTCTTGGACTCCAGAGCTCTTGTGAAGGTGCTTTCATCCACAGATGGTTGTTGGTTCTTAAATCAGTGTTATCAGACTGCAGCGATGGAAATTCAGAACAGAGCTAAGAGGGAAATTCAGTTGCTTTCAGAGTTAAACCACATCAGTACAAAACAGATCAAGGTAGAGTCACACTAAAGAGACCATATGGCTCCTGAGGTGGCAAAACTAGGCACCAATGCATCTGGATGTGTGACAAAATATAAGAGAGAATGTGTGAATCACAGGAACAGCGGATCAGCCGTGGAATGTGGAGAAAGCTGTCACAGAAGCAAAGACTCCCTGCCAAACGCAGGCTTAGCTCTCTACCTTGGACACACTTGGCCCAGATGGCAAGCAAGGCTGTCTCTAGGATGGAGGCAGAGGTAGGGGCCTGTGTGAAGCAACTTTGAATGCTCTGAACTTTGAATGCTCCCCTAACACACTGTGAGGATGGAACTAGTGGCCATTATCCTAAGTGAAGTAACGCAAGAACGAAAATCCAAAGACTGCATGTTCTCACTTACAAGTGGGACCTGAACCACAGGTACGCATGGTCACGCAGATGGCACAATGGACGCTGGAGACTCAGAAGGAAGGAGGGTGCAAAGTGAGGGATGAAAAGTTCCCTATTGGGTACAATGTACACTACTCTGATGACGGGAACACTAAAAGCCCAGACTTCACTATTATACAACATATCCATGTAACAAAATTCCACCTGTACCCCTAAATCTATTGAAACAAAAATAAAGTAAAATACAACCAAACCCCATTAACACTTCTAAGAAAAAAATAAACCAGTATGAGATGGCTTGGTGGCAACTTACAATTCAATTCATCTGATTCCTTTCTCTACGATCTCTGTATGGAACCTGCTCATTGCCACAGCCCCCTGTAGACCACCCCCAGCATGGGATGGGGGGCATGTATGCTGGCTTCTTTGATAGTTCTTGTCCTACCCGTGGGGCTTGGGTGATAAGAATCCGTGGCGGATGGGGCTTGGAGGAGATCACTCTCAGATGGTTGTATCTGTCCCATTTATGAGGCCACGGCCTGAGGGCTAAATGGTGGACCAAGTAAATTTACCAAAGGAAGGTGTGTTTCTTTGTGAGGCGTCCACAGGCAGCCCTCCCCAATGTGCTGCTGCATGGGGTCCTTGTTATGAGTCAACCTGCCCCCTCCCCACATTCATTCACTACTCACCTTATCTTTCTTCTTCCCTGGTTTGACTGGGTATTCTCTTTCTCTGTTCACAGCTAGTTTCAAGTTTTTTAGTTCCTGTCTCATCAACTCATCAACCTAGGCAAACACAAAACGTACTGCTTTTAGGTGACTTTGCATGCTCTGCATTTTCCATGTGAAACTATGAGATAGGTCATTAATAGGAAATAGTAAAGAAGCACAATCGCTGCAGTAGATGACCTGTCATTACTATGACAGAAAGGCAGCTATACCTGCACCCTTAGCTCTGACTCTAATTCTTTCCATTTCTCCTCTTTGACCAGTTCTGGATCATAGTCTTGAGGGAAATTCCAAGATTCGTCTTTATTCATCCACATGTCTATAGTCCAGAAGGATAAAGAAAAAGAAAATTAAAAAAACTTTTTCAACATTTAAGTTAATGAAAGCAGTTATTATAATATAAATTGTGAGTCTAACTTCATATCTTATTGCATAGAATAAAAGTTCTGAATAAAATAAGTGATGAGATTAATATATGTACTTGTATAATATCTTAAAAAGAAAATTGCTAATGTGAAAATATCAAGCAAAAAATTGTTATTCAAATAGTATCGTACTGTATGATTATAACCATGTAAAAACAACATGCTGGTGGGGGGATTATAGAATTATAGGTTACTCTTTTTGTAATAAGTTTTATATTACTTTTATTATTCAAATGATTTGCTAAAATATGAAAGATTTTGTTGTCTTGTTGAACTCTCTCCAGTAATTTACCCTCACCCCCTATTATAAAATAGATAAAACTAAACACAAAAATACCTATGACTTTCCCCTAATTCAACAGCTATATTTTTGAATTACTTTTTGGATGTTTTTGCAATCATATATTTTAAATTTTTCTTTTGTCTTATCTTGGTGGTTAGGAGGATGGACCTAGAGAAAGCTGACGTTGGAGAAAATAGGAATAACATAGACCTTTGGAAAAGGACTGAGAATCCAGAGATGAAACCACTTGAATATGGTAATCTAATCTTTGACAAAGCAGACAAAAATATACACTGGGGAAAAGAATCTCTTTTCAATAAAAGGTGCTGGGGAAACTGGATAGCTACGCAGAAGACTGAAACTGGATCCCCACCTTTCACCTCTCACAAAAAATCAATTCAAGATGGATAACACACTTAAATCTAAGGCATGAAATCTTAAGAATTCTAGAAGAAGATGTTGGGAAGACCCTTTCAGACATTGGCCTAGGCAAAGAATTTTTGAAGAAGACCCCCAAAGCAATCACAGCAGCAACAAAAATAAATGGGATCTGATCAAATTAAAAAACTTCTGCACAGCCAAAGAAACTACCATTAGAGCAAACAGACAGCTTACAGAATGGGAGAAAATTTTTGCTCTCTACATATCTGATAAAGGGCTGATAAAAAGAATCTATCTAGAACTTAAAAAAGTCAACAAGAAAAAAAAATCAAACAACCCTATCAATAAATGGGCAAAGGAAATGAACAGAATCTTTTCAAAAGAAGACAGAATAATGGCCAGCAATCATATAAAAAAGTGCTCAACATCTCTAATAATTAGAGAAATGCAAATCAAAAGCACAATGAGATATCACCTAACCCCAGCGAGATTGGCCTCTCTCAAAAAATCCCAAAACAACAAATGCTGGTGAGGATGTAGAGAGACAGGAACACTCTTACACTGCTGGTGGGACTGCAAATTAGTGCAACCTCTGTGGAAAAGAATTCGGAGATACCTCAAAGAGCTAAAAATAGAAATACCATTCGATCCAGCAATAGCACTATTAGGCATCTACCTAAAAGAGGAAAAGGCATTCTATAATAAAGGTATCTGTACCCAAATGTTTATCGTAGCACAATTCACTATTGCAAGGATGTGGAAACAACCCAAGTGCCCGTCCATCTATGGTGGATTAATAAAATATGGTATACGTATACAATGGAATACTTCTCAATTATAAGAAATGACAGTAATCTAGCACCTCTTATATTTTCCTGGATAGAGCTTGAGCCCATCTTCCAAAGTGAAGTATCACAAGAATGGAAGAATAGGCTCCACATGTACTCACCATCAAATTGGTACTAACTGATCAACACTATCCTGCTCACATGGTAGTAATATTCTCCAGGGACTAGGGGGTACGGGGTCGGGGGAGAGGGTGAACTCACAGCTAACAGACATAGTGAATATTGTAGAGGGGAAGGGCATGCCTCTAATCCTCGCTTGGGTGAGGCAAAGTCATAAAATGTAACCAAAATGCTTGTACCCTCATAATATCCTGAAATAAAAATAAATAAATACAAAAAGAAAATAGAGATAATAAAAAAATAAACGTATCATTTATCACAAAGGAAACACTAGGAATAATGTTACTGCAATTTTTACAACAAAAATTGTAAAGATGGTCTCTGATTGGCCAGAAGAAAAAAAAAGAAAATAAGAACAATTTCCTATCACTAAACTAAACGAAATAGAGCTCATTTCTCAGAGGGGAATTCCACACGTACGCTGCGGCTTGGAACCACGGGGGCCTTGACGCGGGGCTTGCGAAGGCTCTCCCACGGGAAGACAAGACTTGCCAGTTTGGGAATCGGGGTCTCTTCCCGGAATCTATATTCAGAATGTGAAGGAAATTCGCCGGAAGTCACCAAACTGACAACCGCCACCCAGTTTGGCCGTTTCTCTGGGGACTCACCTTAGCGCTGTGGTGACCTCCAACTTGGGAAGGCACCTGGGGGCCCCAGGGGACAGGCAGAGGCGCCCCAACCCCTGCCAGACGGTGGCTACAACTTGGGAGGAAGAGGAGTCTGTGGGCCTCCACGGCAGGTGGTGTCAGGAACGGATGGACGGAGGTTCCTCAACTTGGCCCCTCACGAGCACAGCACAGCAAGGGGTGGGGGGGCGCTGAGGCCGGTGCGAGTGACCGGGAAAGGAGAGGGCGGCGCTTACACTCAAAAGTCACAGTGAGACAGAAGCATGAGTCTGGCCGCTGCCGAGAACCAGGGTAATCATATGTGTAGGCCGAGAGCAGAGAAGGTCCTGGAGAATCACGTGGGCAACCCAGTGAGAAGGGAGAGGCCGAGTCTCTGGGAGCGACGAGAGGGGAGGGACGAGATACGATGTGATCAGGGAAAAGCCAGACTCCAGGGAGAGACGGGAAGATGGTGACGAGATTGTGATGCACAACTCGGAGCTGGCAAATGGGCAGATTTGGCCGCCTGACGCCTGCCTGGGCAGCGCAGCCTGGTGCCAGGGCCAGAGTGTGGGATCAGGTGGAACCTCTACCACCTACCAGCTGTTGACCTTAGCAGGTGACAGCCTTTCCTGAGAAATAAAAATACCCCCTTCCTCATACAGACAGGGAGAGGGTGAGTGGAATAAAACATGTAAAGCTCCCAGTTTAGCCCAAACATTTGCTGCCGGCCCCCCGAGCAGCACCCCCAGGGTCTCGGCGTGCCTTACTGACGGTCTCCTCCCTGGGGCAGAGGAGCCGGCAGGTCGGCTGCTGCCCTGGCAACAGTCATGCCAAAGCAGACGTGTCGGCAAAGAGGGCCCCAGGCGGCCAGTGACTGTCCGTCTCAGAGTGGTCAGCAAGGACCTCGAGGGACAGGACAGCTGCAGGAAGATGAGACGTGGAAACGCAATTCCAGTTCTCAAAAAGCATTTGAGAACTGGGCCCAGCAGCTGCAGATGCCAACACTGGTGCCTGGCATGGGGTTTCTGGGCAGAAACGGCTGTCTGCCACTCACAGGGGACGCCGGCCCACGCTACGCCTGGATAGGCCGCGGGCAGCTCAGCTCAGCAGGTGCCGGCCAGAGCAGAGCCCGCCTGGATTCCCGCAGCTCTGAAGCAGCTGTGCTCCGGGCAGGGCGGACCTCAGCCCCCGCCACACACATGAAGGCTCAGCCTGCCCTGACGCAAGGCTGGGCAAGCAGGTTTTTGAAAGTGGTGATGCTGAGAGGACCCAAATTTCATCTAGAATGCTTAATGTGGACTTATAAGAGACAAGAAATAAATCACGAAGGTGGCACTTTTTTCACAGAACCAATGCACGTATGTGTTCTCCCCCAGACAGGCAGGCCACGTGAGGGTGGCCGGGGACTGGGCACAGGGCGTGGGGCGGATGCTGGGGGTGGGAGAGGACACAGCCCGTGCCCCTGGAGACGAGTTGGGGGGCAGCGGTGGAGGGGAGGCTGCGTCCGGGTGACAGCCTGACTGAGGTGTGAGGACAGAAGTGGACAAGGACTGAAGAAGGCTGGCGGGCTGGGTGGGCACACCGGCGCAGGCTGGGGGTTCCTCTCCTGTCACACGCTCCTCCTGGCAGGTGCCGGCCCGAGAGCCAAGGCACAGGACGCATGCATCTTGTAGATCGCCTGTGCCGTCGGCTGATGTGAAAAACACCTTAAGTCACTAATATCTGAAAGTCACTAATATCTCTCTTTGCCCTGAAGCCCCACGGAAGGTGGATTTTGTGGTCAGCTTGCACGATGTGTGTACACCAAGGGCCCAGCTAGTTTACGATGTCCTCTTTTGAAGATGATTGCTCTTTTTTAGTACATTTTCTGAGATGTACCTAAGCTTAAACTGAAAAACCTCAAAATGTAGGAAAAACATGTAGAAATAAAATGTAAGGAAAGGAATAAATGCTTCCTTTTATGTGTTTAAATCTTTAAGCTTTCCCCCTTGAAAATGTTCAGACGTGTCGTAACGTACTATTTACTAATAACTCTTTCCAGAGTTCCCCCTCGTAGGGTTATTAAATCTTCAACAACACTTACCTGTTACATTAAGATATTTTAAACAAAATAGCTTTGTTATTTCAGAAAGCTACTTTTCTTTTTCTCCTCACTAAATAAGACTCACTAAATTTGAGAAACAAAGAATTTAATAAGAAAAGGAATGCAGAGTATTCAACAGAAAGGAAACTGTGACGTGCCTATGTGCGTAGACGCAGTTGTGTGCTGGAACATTCTCATTCTGAGGTTGCAACTATATTTTGAAATGAAACACTGGGGAGCAGCTTTGCCCATTTCCCCCGTAGATGGTTTAAATGGATTGAGGTTTCCACCGAAACTTTGCTTTTCTCATGACACTTTTGCGCAGGGCACTTTTCAATCCCTTCAAGAACTTCATGGACATTTATAAATGCAGGAAGCTATTCACGGCCCTCAAAGGGCACCAACTGCCCCACTCGCTCCTAGAGCGGAGAAAGAGCTTTTATCCCGAGCATGTGAAAAGCGAGGCCAAGGCAGTTTCACACGTGGGGGGGTGATGAAAGGGGCGGGTGGCGGGGATAATCTTAGTGATTAAAATGCTAATGTTTTATTTGAAAAGGAAAACCTTTGATTTTTAAGAAAAGAATGCTAAGACGAAGACATTTCATTTCTTTAAGTTACCAAAGACCTGGCAGATAACACGTCCAGTGCCACGGACTCCAACTAGGAAAATGACGCTGCAGGTTTGCCGCTCTGGAGGGATGCTGCTTGGGCTTCCAGCCTTCATGGAAAGTGATATCATATAAAAGGCGTGGATAGTTCTAAGAGCTTTTGGGTGGGTGAGCAGGTTGCGAGCCTTGGCCTCCCATGGGAACATTAGATTTTCCCCAAGTTAATTTTTGCTTTTATCAAAATAATACACATCATTCTATACAGAGTAGGAAAAGGATTATAATAAAAACACTGTTCCACCTGTCTACCTGCCAGTCAGATTGTCCAATGGCATTCCTTCCTAAATTCATTCATTCATTCATTCAAAACACATGGAGGCCGGGCGCGGTGGCTCACGCCTGTAATCCTAGCTCTCTGGGAGGCCGAGGTGGGCGGATTGCTCAAGGTCAGGAGTTCAAAACCAGCCTGAGCGAGACCCCGTCTCTACTATAAAAATAGAAAGAAATTAATTGGCCAACTAATATATATATATATATATATAAAAATTAGCCGGGCATGGTGGCGCATGCCTGTAGTCCCAGCTACTCGGGAGGCTGAGGCAGCAGGATCACTTGAGCCCAGGAGTTTGAGGTTGCTGTGAGCTAGGCTGATGCCACGGCACTCACTCTAGCCTGGACAACAAAACAAGACTCTGTCTCAAAAAAAAAACAAAAAAAACACACATGGAATGAGTTCAGTTATTAAAGTTTGACTTCTTGAGCCTGGTGAGGGCTGGCACTGCTCTCGGAGTGAAAGGATGGAAAGCCCCGCCCTCGGGGTCTCGGCGTCCCGCTGGGGACACCGTGAGCAGAGGGTCACAGTCACGTGGTCAGTGCAGCGGGACGGGGTGCAGGGGCTTGGCGTCGCAGGAAGTGCAGCCCCCGCTAGGGTGTGTGGAATGGTCTAGCTTCACAGGAGCATCTCAGCGTTTTCCGTGTGCTTCTCCCAATGGCCACGCACCACGCTCATACGCTTTCGCCATATAACAGTTTCGGGCATGAGTTCCTGACTTGCTGGAGAGCCATGCGGGGCAGGCTCCTGCTCTCTCCGCTTTCTTCCTGTGCCCTCACTGTCTTCACGCGGTGTCATCAGAACGGCGGGGGCCATGCCTTCCAAATGCCCAGGAAACTGTCATCTTAGCGTAAGCACAGGATGACATGCAGGTGTACTTGGCGGGATGTCTCAGGATGAGACCCACCGAAACAAGGGAGTGGTGAGTGGCGAGCAGTCAGCAAGGGCCGACAAAGGCCCAGGGATCGGAGCTGACTGGGAGGGGTGCAGGAGGGAGGTTTTCATGGGAAAATGAACGGTAGGTTATCTGACATGTTTGAAGGCTGGGAAATTATCTTGAAGGCTGATGGCAGATATGTAGAACACGAAGCCAATGAGGGTTGCGGTAAGGACCACAAGATGACACAGGGAGCAGGGGCTTAAGCGGCATTACTGTTGCAGACACACCTGAGTTCCAGGGGTGCCCCCAGCCAGGCCCGTGGCCCGTGGATTACTGTAACTCCCAGCCGTCACCCTAATTTATGTAAACTACCCAGTTTGTGCCACTATCCCCACCCCACCCACTGCTGTGACACCCAGCCTATCACGCACTGTTGGTGGCAGGTATCATCCTTGTGTCATCCAGGCTGGCACTGCGTCCGACACACTGGGGACACTCGATGTTTGCTGGACGACTATGGAAGTGAATGAGTGTTTCTGACAGCAACTGCCCTGCAAGCTGTGCCAGTGCTGATGCACTGTCTCATCTGGGGGACAGCCGGCCTTCTGTCAGTGTCTGCTGACGCGAGGAGAGCATCAGCTACCTCTCGCGGTTGTTGTGAACACCAAATGAGATGAGCATGGGAAACAACACGCCTCGCACGCCTTGGGCACTCGATAAAGGTCAGTTTACCCGTCTGACTGCCTTTCTCCCCAGTGCGATCGACTGACAAAGCCTGCCAAAGTCGTCATTTCCCCGGGGCTCCCGGCCTGGACCAGCGTCCAGTGCTCTGTGGGCCCCTTGCCACCAGTGGAACGTGAGAGAAGCTTCAGCGGCACACAGGCATTTTTACCCTCCATAATTAGCACATCAAACCTATAGCTACACTGACATTGTTGCACAGGGTGAGAACTTATTGGTGTGAAAACTGTGAGTGAATTTAAAAAATATATGAAGTCAAGAATAGTACCGGTGCTGCCTAGGTAAGACCAGGGTTGGGAAGGGGGCAGGTGAGTGACTGACACTGGGAAACATTCTACTTCACATCCTCATTGCATTTTTTAGGAACTTACACAATAGCACTAAGGACCAGGGTCGTCTTGGCGGGTCATTCTGTGTTGGGATTTATCCTGAGGGTGGAGTAGAACCAAAGGAATTGGATAATAGTTCCAGGAAATTATCATGGAAATATCTGAAAGACCAATTCACACGCTCTCAGATCCAGCCAGATTATAGCTGTGCTAATTATGCTCAACAACCCATAAAAGAAGCATGTGTCAGAATTCAGGCACATGCCTCAGTCTAATAGGATGAAGACATTTTACTGTACATACGGTATCAATTTTCTTAGTCTAAACAATCTAGGAAATAACTTTCTTCCCTGTCACTAAGCTGAGAATGTTCAGTGGAAGTCTTACGGGTTCAAAAGGAAGATGTAGGTTTTGATTATGTTCTCATCCTATATGTGTCTTGCTCTTTCGCCAATTATACACTAGCGGCCTTTCATGATAGGGCATCTAACTCTTCTCCCATGTGGTGGGTAGACAGAGGGACGTCTTGCTTACCACGCAAGTCCTCCTAACTGACCTTTGTATATGTTATTTCCTTCCTCCATTGTCTGAAAGAAAACACTCGGTGACATTTTCCACTCCTCCTCTTCTTCCTGTACAAAGCAGAATAATATTTTTGTTAATTACAGGCACAGCTTATCTGCCAAGACCAGACAGTAAAAGGCATGTGCTGCGCTGACCAGGACGATGGTTTATGTCCCGCAGGCCCAGGCCCTGTCCCCTGGGCAGCTCGCCCTGGGCTGTCCCTGCAGGGAGGGTCGTCCACCGAGCAGGGTGTGGGTCGTCCTGGCTCCCGGAGGTATCTTGTGCCGGTGCCGGCTTTCCCTTCTCAGTGGCCTCCCTGTGGTACCTCGTGTCTTGCTTTGGTCCCGCCTCCTTCCTGGAGGCTCTGCTCCCTTCCTGGAGCCGGGGTCTAGCTAGCCTGTCCTGGGCCCCCTGCCTCCCCAGGACAGAGACGCCTGACCATGTCGTCCTCAGGGGTCGACTGTGTGCACCAAGACGGGAGACTGCAGTGCCACCCACAGCCTGCACAGGCCACAGCTCTGCTCTGAGCCCCAGCACGACAGCCCTCTACCCTGGGCCACCAGGGTCCGCCTGCTCCCAGTAGTGAGAGCCCGGCCTTGCAAACCCTCATCTCACGTTTCCAGGCAACAATGTTTACAGCGTACTCGATAGTCCGGTTTCTGATGACCAATGTCATGGCCATGGCTACGCTCGGGAAGGGCAAAAGGAACGATGCTGGTCTGCATTACGTCCACGAGTTTCCGCAGCACTGCGCATCCTCCCTGTGCAGCTTCCAGGGGAAGCAGACAGTGGGGTAATGTGAGCATCTCCCCAGCGGGTGGCTTCCGGAGCACCCCACAGCCCTAGCACCTGACGTGGCCCTCCTTTTCTGGGCTCCAGTGTCAGGCTCTAGGATGTGGTGGCCAAACACTGTGCGCCCTCACGCCCTGGTGTTGAGTGTCTGGGCCTTGGATCCTGACGTCTTTCTCCTCTTTCTTCACTCCCCACAGCCAAGCAAGCCCCAACCCCCACCTGTTTTTCCTTCTAAGCTTTCCTGGCACCCCGCCCCCCCCCTCCCCCAATGCCCAGTCCCGCTGCTCTGGCCCTTGTGCCCAGGGTGTCTAGCTCAGGGCCACCCCTTTCCTGCCAGCAGGGGCTCGTGGCAGACCTGGCCTCATGAGGGGCCCCTCTGAAGCCCCACAGCGGGGTCTGTTTGGAGCTCCCCAGAGGCTCCATCCCCCAAAAGACGAAGGCCAAGCCTCTCAGCAGGCTCAGCACAGCCCTCCGCGGCAGTGTGGCCCCCAGACCAGGCTCCAACCGGCCTCTGCAGCTCTCGCCCTGCCACTGCCCGCCCGCCCTGGTTCCTCACCACACAGAGAGGGCACTGACAGCAGGGACAGCCCCGTAGGGCCCCCAACCCGGCACCTGTGCCTGTGTGCAACAGGCGTGTAACAAGCACTTGTTGGATGAAACAAGAATAGAGAAAGTGCACGTTCAATCCATCCATCATCGTTGAGAAGATAAACAAAATGTGGTCTCTCCATACAGAGGAATATTTTTTCTCTCACAGAAAGGAACGGAGTTCTGACGCACGCTGTGGCTCTCGTGCACCTTGAAAACGTCAAGGTGAGTGAGAGCGGCCCTGTTTGTACGACGCCATGTGTGTGAAAACCAGACAGGGCCACAGGGACAGAAGCAGATCAGTGGCTGCCAGGGGACGGGCTGGGGGGTGGGGACGGGGTCTCCTTTAGGGGAGATGAAAATGTTCTGGAACTACACACATGTGATGGTTGCACAACAGTGTAAACGTACGAAGCGCCGCTGAATTGTCCACTTTAAAATGGTTAATTTTATGTTATGTGAACTTTACCTCGATTAAAAAGAATCCCATGCTCAATCTGAGAATTGCCACTCCCAGCCTGAATCTTTGCTTTGCTATCCGGCCGCAACGCTGCAGTCCACGGATGCCTGTCAGGGCGCAAGGGCCGCACGCTTCTGCCCAAAGTCTGCGCTGGGTCACGGCCCCTCCCCGCCTCCCTCACGGAGGGTTTTGCCAGATCTGAGACCCCCGACCACCAGAAACACTGTTTCTTTAACTCACTTTTAAATGTATGCTCTTTATTTATTTATGGTTTTGGAAGCATGATTATCACCAACATAATTTATGCTCTTTAAAGAGGAAGCTCTCTGATACTATGGGGAAACCACAGTGGATAGGTTGTTGCTTTTCTAACACGCATTAGAATAAAACACAACTACTGAATCACAGAGGTCTGTCTGGAGCCACCCAGACGATCCCCAGTGCGTGCCCATGTGCGGAGCAGCGCGGCGCCCACGGCACAGCTGCATGGGAGAAGCTGCTGTGCAGCACGTGGCTGCGAGCTCGTGCATGCTCCGAGCGGTCCCATCCCCAGGGAGCGCTGAGTCTCACCCCACCCAGGCATCTCTGGAGCTCTCCACGGGCTCCTGAGCTCATCACTTGCCAGCTCTCCTCCCTGTCCCCGCCTGAGTCTCATCTGTGCCAGTCATGCTGGCCTCCTGGGCCACCTTCGGGCCGGGGCTGTGTCTTTCAGCTTTGCTTTTGCGGAGGGGGTTTAGTCCTTCGGGCAGGTATATTTGCCAGGCGGCAGGCAGTGGGATGCCCTTGCTCTCCTGGAGCTTTCAGAGGAGCAGGAAGACCGAGAAAGGAGAGATGCAAGAGCTGCAAGGGGACACCCAGGGTGCCGGGGGACGGGGACTCTCATTTCGTGCAGAGGTGGGTGCCACGGAAGGCTGGAACCCCAGCTCGTGGAACGTGCAGGGGGCTGTGGCTGGCAGGGAAGCCCCCTGCCTTACAGAAGCCGGGAGGGAACTGGACCCAGAAGAACCAAGAGGTTCGAAGCCTATGGAACAATTAACCCACCTGCCAGGACTCGCGTTAAACCAAAACTCCCTGGCTAAGAGTCCCACCCAGGACACAATGCTCAGGGCTGGCAACTGCCCCATTCTCAGCTACCAAGAGACCCAGCTATTGATAAAACCCTGCTAGAGAAGCAAGAAGAAGACCGCTACTGGAAAAATCACATCCCAGAGGAAAAAGATAATTCATAGATGGAAGAGAAATTTAAAACAACTCTAATTGGTATTCTCAGGAATATGATTTGTTGTCGGGCATATTCTCACATTCTCTCTCTCTTTCCATGTGTCACTAGGGACTTAAGGACTCATGAATCCTTATTACTTTTTAGTCAATGCGTTGCTATCCCTTGTTGCCATGACTGTTTTAGATCCTTGATTGTACTGTATTTGGCCACTGGGAGCCCCTACTGGTGGACGGGGGCAGGAGGGACGGGGAGGGCTCCAGGGAAGGGGAGTGTGGTGGGCAAAGTGTTTGCAGCAGAGGAACCAGCGCGTGTGAGTGTAGTGGAGGAAGCTGTTTCATCTGGACAACTGAAAGCAGTTCGCCAGCCAGGTGTACCATGTGTGGGGGGCACAGACCTAGGCTGGAGTGGGGGGAGAGGGGGAGGGGGTTGGGGAGGAACAGAGGGAGGGGAAGGGCTGGCCTTGGAAGAGCCACGAGCTGTGCTCTTCAGAGAGCTTGAACTTGGTTTGAGAGCAGGGCAGCTACAGCAGGTGCCTGGTGTGAACCAACTGGCCCGCTGGGACATCACTCTGGCTTGTATGGGGGTGAGGGGAGGCAATGAGGGAATGGGTGCCTATGTTCTCTCTGATCGCAGTTGCCTTCTTTATCTTCTTGTCTTCTTTGGAGGAAAATTCCTCTTAGGCCCAAGGCAAATGCACCCTCCTCTGTGAAGCGGTCCTGGGCTCTCCCAGGTGAAAAAGACCCCTTGCTCTGCAGGATTTGCTTATACTTCCTGGCACCTGTTTCTCTGTACACGTGACTGCTAATGTGTGACTGTCTTAACTGCTCTCTCGGGCTGTGCGACCCCTTCCTGGAGAGGGTTCCACCTGGCTGGCGTGTCGAACCCCGTGCAGAACCAGCACAGAGCCGTGCATGGAACAGGTGTTGAAGGCGTGTAAGTAAAAGTAAAATTTATAGGTCTATTTGCACAGCTTCCTTTCTATAGTAAATATAAAGATTCTCAAGGGGAAAGGCATTACAAGGCTGGTTCTGGAAACAGCTAATCCTGCTAATACAGAACAGCAAATGCCACACACTCTGTGACTGTCATGGCACAGCCGTCCATGTGCTGATGGCAGCAGCGGCAGTCACTTTTTAACTGCAGGAGAAAGCACAGAGGAAACTTTGTTTTCCATTTTAAATACATTTTTCTTTACTAAATAATCTGGAAGTTTATTTGATGTATCCCTTTCTTTGGTCGCTGTTTTAAACATTTTATATTTTGCCCATTTTGACAGTTATTGGTTGAGAAACATTCCACAAGGAAGACTGAATCTACTATCTCAATCCCACAGTCATTTTTTTCCTTTTTTTTTCTGACTCTGTCACTGTGCTGGGGCCAGACAAGTGCACTCAGTGCTCTGCCGCGGTGCCTGCCCTTCCCGACGGAGACTTTTCCACCACCACGCCCACCTGCCCCAGCTCAGCCAAGTGGCTGCAGGCCGTTCTGAACACAAGGAGGCTCTGTCTGAGGAGCCAGTCTGGCCACCCTGCTCAGCAGGCAGGTGGCCGCAGCCACACTGACTCTCCGAACCACCGGCTGCTGGGAGTGAGGCAGATGCCGGCTGCCCACTTCGTCTTCAGAGAAGGAGGTGGCAGAGGAGCTGGCCCCAGGGGACCTCTTCCTGAGGACTCCCTCCTCCAGCCATGCCTGCTGGGCCTCTCGGCCTTGAACCCTCCACGCGCCCAACCCTGTTGCATCCCAGCCGACCTGAGCAAGCCCGTGTTCTTGCCACCCAACAAGTCCAGAGTCCCAATAAGGAACCCGAGCCCAGACATGTCCCAGCCCTTCCGCCCACTCAGCCCTCTGCACACGCGTCAGGGATGCCCAGGTGGGGACAGCAGCTCCTCAAGCCACCCTCTGGCCCCTCCTGCTGGCCGATGGCAGAGCCACTCTGTACGTTTTGCAAAAACAAACAACCCCCGCCCCCCCGAAAACAAACCAATGCTTATTAATTGCCCAAATGACACCATCACAATGCCAGAGAAAATTTTAAAATCAAAGGGAAAAAAAAAATCAGCCGTATCACCATCGCTATCACCTTTGTTCAATGAACTCTTCATTCTCCTCTTTCCTCATCTGTACGCATATGTGATGTCTGTCTGTTGCAGCACAGCGTAATTACATCTCCACATGGAGAAAGGGCCACGGCAGCCCTCGGGGCCTCTTCCACAGGGTCACTGGTCCCAGCCACAAGGCTCTGCCCTCATGGCCTGGTCACCTCCAGAGGCCTCAAAATTCTTATGTTGAAACCTGATCACCTTCTAGCACCATCATATTGGCGATTAGGTTTCAACATAGGAATTTCAGGGAGACACAAATATTCAGAACATAGGCTCTAACAGACGTCAGTTTCTTATGTCTCCTCTCATTGACTTTATGCTCCTGCAGTGCAGTGTTTACTCACGTCCCACTCATACCTCCGTGGCTTTCCATGCTGCTGGCTGGCTGAGTATCGAGCAAGCGAGAGGGGTCTGTTATCAGTCCTCCGCTTGGCCCCAGCAGCACACCACGATCTGTGGTTTGCAGCATCTAGGTTTCTTCTCTTTTTTGCAAATTGAGTCATTTCCATAGCTCCAGTCATCTGAGCCTCACTTTCCCCAGGACACTTCAAACACCACAATTAGCAGCAGTGAGACCCGGCCCGCTGGCTCTGTGGTGCTTCTAAGATGCTCAGCCACGCAGACAGCTTCTCCAGTTGCTTTCCAGATCAGCTCCCTGTTTTCTCCCCATGGCCCGATCAATTACAAATCACTCAGGACCAAATAGTTGTTCAGTAAGAATAAGCTGATGGAGGCCTTTCCGTGCACTTTGCAGATTACAGTACCTCCCCTTTATCCACAGGGGATACGCTCCGAGATCCCCCGGTGCAGGTCCAAAACCGCGGATAGTACCGAACCTCATATACACTTTGTGGGTACGCTGGACAGACAGATGATTCACATCCTGGGTGGGACGGAGCAGGATGGCTCAAGATTTCATCATGCTACTCAGAATGCCTTGAGATTTAAAACGGATGAATTGTTTGTTTCTGGAATTTTTTCATTTAATATTTGCAGGCCACCCTTGACTGTGGGTAACCGAAACCTTGGAAAGTGAAACCCCAGATAAGGGGGGCTATGTATATTTATCAAGGCGATTTCCTGAAACTGACCATTTCTCGTAGGTCAGTTCACTGTGTGAACCTTGTCCTTACACAGCACAGATGAATGCTGCATGCAGAATATTTTTAACTTTTTTTACTCAGAGTCAATGAGCTACACGGAGAGATGTAGAGATGACAATGCAGAGGAATGTTTCCAAAAGAGGTTTCATGGTCAGATATTTTATCCTCGGTATTTGTCTTAGTGAAATGAGGAGGGCAGTCAGAGATAAACTGTGTTCCATCTCAAATGTTAACTACTAAGATGATTTCCTGCCTGGCTTAAAGAGTGACTCAAATGCATGGGGGTTCCGTTGAAAATATTCTGTTGCCAAATATGTGCGTCTGAAGTAGGCTGTTGAGGGATGGTTGACATCTCACATTGGTAGGCATGTGGAAGAATTCAAATAGGGCGGCAACTGTTACATTTCCAGAAATGAGGGTATACATTTTGGCATACATCTGTTAACGTGCAGGTTCGAATGTCAGACTGATCACTCAGCGCCTGCAGATTACCTGCTCCTGCCCTCAGGGTCTGTCCTGGGGGTGGGCAGGGGTTGACCAGTGATTTCGAAGAGACTGATCATTTCTCACTGAACTGATGAAAGAGGAACAATAATGCCTTTCTCTAGATTCGGAAGTAAAAGACAGTCCAGAAACTCTCATGGCACAAAACTCCATTTTAAAATAAAAACACACCCAACGTGATAGCTCGTGGAATTTAACTTGAAAAGAAATCAAGCATCTCATAACTATTTTTGAGCTTGCATTTAGAACATCACTTTAGTTTTCTGCTCATATGTTTCCATCAACACTGGGAAATCAAAGTCTTCCTGCCTTTCAGGGCTCAGAGTGCTTTTCTTCCCACACAAAAGAAATATGACAGATCTGAGAGAATCTATGATGTGAAGTCTAAAAATGTGGAGCCGTGTCCTGAACACACCTGTCCCACTTTTCCTTGATGGTACCCGTGTTTAAGGAATAGACCACATTTCCAGCATGGGCCATAGAGACCCAGCTGGCTGCTGGCTTAGCGCCCAGGCCTTTGTCCGTGGCTGGAACCCGCGCCACTAGCTCCTGGGCTCTCAGGCCTTGAACTACACCAGCGGCCCTCAGTAGACGTGGTCTCCAGCTCCTGGCCTGTAGACGTGGGACTGCTCAGCCTCCATGAGCAC
>VSMD01101358.1:0-54856 GCA_008750895.1 Mirza zaza | reverse complement strand
TCCATGATTTTTCCTCCCCTTTTAACAACGGGTGTCTATTCAGTGTCACAGAGCAGTTAAGTTGTGGGAGAGGCAGCAAAAGGCACATGTTGGTCCCATGGGAGTCTGAGATACCTGCTTGTGCAGTTTACTTGTCCTTTCTAGACCTGTTCAATGTGGTGTTACTGTGAACATCCACCTTTATGGTTTGCGGATGAAAGAACATCTACTGTATCATGAGGCATTTGGGTCATGGCCACTCTGTGCTAATGGTCAGGGTTTCAAACTTGACTGGGGCAAGTATCAAGCCAGGAGCTGCTAATGCAATAACTGGCAAACGATTCAAAGCAGCACATCAAAACATGGCATATGTTGCAATGATATCCAAATAAGGCCATCAAAGATAGTTCCTCTTTTGTTGTAGTGGGCTATGTAAAGTACATAAACTTCTCTAATTTTAGAAGAGATGCCCTGATATGTCGTACCCTAGGAAGTTAACCACTGCGGTAGGCTACTGAACTGTTGCAGAATTTACCTCCTACTCTCCAGCATGCAGTTATTTTACTAAAACATTTATGATATGTGCTACTTCCTGCACATCAAGCCTAGTAAGTATATCGTCAGCAAGATAATGGAGCAGGTGTGATATTTTGTGGGCTGTACGATAAAGGTCTCTCTGGTCTGTTTCGTCACAGAGAGCAGGAGAGGACAGTTGACATGGCCATGAGTCAGGGTAACTGATCCCATACCACTACCCCCTTGTTGTAGGCAAACTCTTCTCGATTGTTTTTGCTGCTGATGGATAAAAGGCGGGGGGGGGAATTTCTAGGTCATTTGTTCCATATCAGTTGCAAGAGGCTGTGGTGATTTATTTCAATAAAAATACCACATTGAGAATCACCGGTGTCTTTGCCATCACCACAAGGTTAAGTTTGCAGTGATTTAGTCTTTCTCCACCTTTCATTTGGCCTTCGTGCCAGGAAAATAAGCTAAATGATGATGTGATACGCACCATTACTCCTACAACTTCAGACTTTGAGGGTGGCACTAATCTATGCAGTTCCCCCAGGGATGCCATGTGACTTATGATTTATCATCTTGGGAGTGGTTCCAGGACCTTCCCCCTGGCCTTCTGTATCACAGTAGCTCTTGCTGCATTGGTCGGGGACCAATGTGTGTTAGCATTTCTATTCCAGCCATAATTCTGGTATTTGGAAAATAATATAGGATGTATCTGCAGTTCTTTTGTATTCACTCTTAGATGAACTTGAAACAAGACCCTACTGACCACCTTACCTCCATAAGCCTCCACTTTGACCAGAGGACTAAGGTGATACTCAGTTTTCCAGGGTAACTTCACTTCTGTCTGAGAATACAGCAAGCCCTCAAAGTCCTAGATACTTTCTTTTCTTGTGTGCACAGTCATTCTAGTCAATGGCAGTAGGTTCCTCTGGGGAAGGCTTGGGGGAGTAGGCATAGTTTCACCTACAACTGCATGGCAGGCTTCTTCCTCAAAGGTGCTCTCTTCAGTTGAGAATCTCTGAGGTTGTGAACTGGTTTAGGTCTGGGAATCTGCGTCACAGCAACTCATGTTAAGTTGTTGCCACATGACCTAGAATGTCAAGAACACCTTCAGTATCATGCCAGTATCATGCATATATATTTTTTATTTTTAGGGTCTCTGAAATAATTACCACAATCCCTGTAGGCCAATACACTTTGATCATGTCTGAGTCCCTCTAGCTTATTGTGGTGATTGCACCTATCATGTCTCGGTTAAGCCCTGCCACATGGCCTATACCACTCCTGGTCCCATTATTCCCATTGATTTCAGAGAACCAAGTTCCATTGCACTATCTTCCACCATCATCTCCTCTCTACAAAATACAACAACCGAGAGATTTTTGGTGTGCCTTTCACTGAAATGTTTCTTAATGTCTTTGTGAAGGAGGTATCCTTCTAACCCTCCCTGGAGCTTTATTTAAAGGTAGTTACCCAACTGGTAGCATGGAATAGAGTCACTTAATATTGCTGTATTCCTGAAACTCAGCACTTCTTAACCATACAGTATGCCAGGGAAGTTCTAGTGTTTTGACCTCACTGACAGTAGGCTACTGTTACGTCCAACTTCAATTAGCCTTCCTGGTAGAATACTAACATGACTTTTGCTTTTACTCAGCACATTAAAAACAAAATCCTAGATGAGTCACCCATTGTAATAAATTTGTTCCAGTCCAGCCTTCGATTTTTCTACTCTTTGATCAATCCCTTTCAAAGTATAAATCAGCCCCTCCCAGAGCAGGACATTTATATTTCTCCTTCAAGACCATGTTGGGATTTAATTCTTAATATGGATCTGGAGGCAATGAGGGGTAGTGAGACAAATGTCCCAGGTATTGTTGTCAAAACTTGTTTGTTTTTTTAATGCACAGGCTTTCTTGTTGTTTGGAGAGGGCTTCCTCTGCTGGCAGGGGAAGCACGGAGATATTTGTCCATGTTGCTCTAACGGTTCCGATGCCAAGTTTCAGATTCCAGTGCTTTCCCTACCTAACCTGGGGGATTTGGGCTTGGTCCTCAGCCATGTCAATCCACAATGACAGGAGATGAGGAGTTACTTTAGTGCTGCTGCAGAAGTTTCTGATCACCTATTAGCGTTTTCAGTTGCTCATTCACAGCTTTCCCTTTCTTCTGTTCACAGCTTTCCCTTTCTACTGTTCACAGCTTTCCCTTTCTACTGTGCATCCTTTAGGGCTGTCATAAGAAAACAATTAATACCAAAATCTTTATTATTGCTATTGTCACCTTAGCAATTAAGTGCCTTGATATTCCTGACAACTTAGCCGTCTCCTACCCCTTATCTTATGCCAGCTTTGGTGGTAATTTGAGAAATCATGATGTCATTGCATACTAGTAATTACCAGTATCCCATTTCTCCTTGGCAAGGGAGTTATCTGTACACTTTTTAAATACACAAGAAGCCTAATCCAGGAATGTTATCTATAGGATCTGCTTTCT
Organism: Mirza zaza; assembly: GCA_008750895.1. Classification (NCBI taxonomy): domain Eukaryota; kingdom Metazoa; phylum Chordata; class Mammalia; order Primates; family Cheirogaleidae; genus Mirza; species Mirza zaza. The sequence continues at coordinate 51,862 of VSMD01101358.1, read as the reverse complement.
GTGGTTCCTCTTGATACCAGTCACTACGTCAGCGAGAGTCCCAGCAGGCAGCGGATAGCGCAACTTAAATTGGGTAACTTGGTTATGTGGCCACTTCATGAGCTGGGAGGAGATCACATGGACTATTTGAAATGAATGTCAGAGCTGTTGTAAGAAATTGGGTGAATTGAAGATTATGGTCCATATAGCTAAAAGTTTAATGTAAATTTTCTTCATCAAAAGCAGCCCTTTTATATAGTTATGGTAGCTACCTAAGAATTATGTTAGGTGTTCAATTGTTAAATTATGGCAATGCTTGGCATAGACTCATTATGTTTGCAGTTCCATAAAACTTAATAAGAGTTTCAGCTGCTCATGGAACCATATCTCCCTATTCTTAAGAGTTTGACAAAATAATCAAAATATTCACCATTAGAAAAATATTTTTTACCACCCTTCAATGAATTGTCTTTCCTCTGAATTTTCTTTGTTGTTATTGTAGTATCCCAAGGAGATAACTCTGGAGGCCTTTTCCATTATTGTGACCCAGCTGCTGGCACTCAGTCTGGGAATATCATATGATGACCCAAAGAAATGTCAATGTTCAGAAACCACCTGTATAATGAATCCAGATGCTATGTAAGTTTTTTTAAACAAACTTATTCATTGGTTATGTTTATTTTGTTTTAAATGTTTGAAGGGAAAAAATTTAGTATTTAATAGCATAAAGTAGCTATAAATGGACTAAGTTCACTACAAAATATAAACATGTAATTTTAAATGTAAGAGTCATATGGAGGAAGGTGTACCATTAAAGATAGCCAAGGATAACAAATCCAATCTACAATATAGGTTACAAAAGAATTTTCCTTAGGATGTGTATTTGATGAATGCACTTAGTAAGGATCTTTAAAAATCTGTCAGCAGTCCATAATAAGTGGTGTTTTAGACAGATAGATAAATGGAATATATATACATATATATCATAACAATATGAGAATAAGTATTCTGGGCTTATTGTTCACATGGCCAACAATTCTGAAGTATGCTATGACAATATGTTTTGTGTGGGTCACCCAAAGCTTAACATATTGATGGTAATAAGGTAACAAATATTACATTGTACTTACAATGTGCTAGAGACCATTCCAAGAACTTTACATATATTAACTCATTTGATTATCACAACATCTCTGTAGGGCAGGTCCTACTATTCCCATTCTTACAGATGAGAACCGAGTTATAGAAAGATAATTACTCTTACTCAGGTAGCTAGTTTGTGGCAGATTTAGGTTTTGAATCTGTGTTAATAAACCTTTAGGTTCATATGGTACTTTATAAAAAAATTATGTTTAAAGTTATTTTAAATATGACCTCCAACTTATTATAATAATTTTTATAAAATTTAACAGTGCCATATATGTATAAGTCTTTTGCATTTCCATAGTACATCTTGCACATTATTTTATGTTAATTCTCAAAGAAGGGATGTAAATAAGATAAATATTATTATTTCCATTCGATGTGTTTATAAAAATGTCCCTGGAGTATACATAACCTAAGTGACTCTACATTGGATACATACTTAGTGGCCAAACTTGAACAGATATATCAGTACTACTTTATTTATTGGGCACCTATTATAACCCAGAGAATTGAATTAGGCACTTCACTTGTTTAATCATATTTAATCCTCAGAATAACACTATGGGGTAGATGGATATTATTCCTATTATGTAGATGAGAAAACTTAGAGAATTTAATCACTTTACCTCATAGGGTTAGTATTAGGCAGCAGGTTTATCTTATTCTAAATTTCTGTTCTCCACTCCACACTTCATATGGAAGACAGGTTAATACATTGGCATTAGCTTAAACCACATAGCAAGGGAACATTAGTATGTATTTGTACAGACTTCATTCTTATAGTTCATTTTTCCTTCTAATATATCATTTTTTGGGTAATACTGTATATCTGTATTTATTTTTATTGAAAAAATATTTTTATGCATACCTAATAATTGTACACATTTATGGGGTATATGTGGTGATATTTTGATGCATGCATAGAATGTGTAATGATCAAAGCTGGGTATTTAGAACATCCATCAACTCAAACATTTATCATTTCTTTGTGTTGGGTCCATATCAGATCTTCTGTTCTAGCTATTTTGAAATGTACAGTAATTATTGTTAACTCTAGTAACCCTTCTTTGCTATTGAACACTAGAACTTATTCTTTCTATGTAACTACTCAATAACCAACCTCTTTTCATCCACTTCCCCACCCTTCCTGGCCTCTGGAAGCCATGTTTCTACTCTCTACCTTTATGAAATCAACTTTTTAAACTCCCACATATGAGCGAGAACATGTGATTAGTATTTACCTTGGTTATTTCACTTAACATAATGATGTCCAGTTCCATATACATTGCTGCAAATGATGGGATTTCATTCTTTTTTATGGATGAATAGCATTTCATGGGGATATATACCACATTCTCTTTATCCATTCTTCCTCTGAGGGATATTTAGGTGGATTCCATATCTTGCCTATTTTAAATAGTGCTACAATAAACATGGGGGTGCAGGTATCTTTTTGATATACTGGTTTCCTTTCCTTTGAATAAATATCCAGTAATGGGATTGCTGTATTATATGATAGTACTATTTTTAGTTTTTTGAGAAACCTCCAAACTGTTTTCACAGTGGCTATACTAATTTACATCTCCACTAACAGTATGTAACAGTTCCCTTCTTTTCTACATCATCACTGGTATTTTTTTTTTTTTTTGTCTTTTTGATGATAGCTATTCTAACTGGGGTGAGATGATATCTCATTATGGTTTTGATTAGAATTTTTCTAATGCTTAGCGAGGTTAAACATTTTTTCATATACCTCTTAGCCATTTGCATGTCTTCTTTTGAGAAATGTCTATTCATTTCCTTTGTCCATTTTTACATGGGATTGTTTATTTCTTTGTGTTGAGTTTTTTGAGATCCTTGTATACTGGATAATAGTCCCCTGTTAGGTGAATAGTTTGCAAATATTTTCTCTTGTTCTGTAGGTTGTGTCTTCAGTATGTTGATTGTTTCCTTTGCTGTGCAGAAGCTTTTTAGTTTAATATAGCCCCATTTGTCTATTTTTATCTTTGTTGTGTGTGCTTTCAAAGTGTTAGCCATAAAGTCTTTGCCTAGAACAACGTCCTGAAGTATTTCCCTCATGTTTTCTCCTAGTAGCTTTATAGTTTTGGGCCTTACATTTAATTCCTTAATCCATTTTTAGTTGATCTTTGTATATAGTGAGACATGGGGTTCCAGTTTCATTCTTTTGCATATGGGATATTCAGTTAATTCCAGCACTAATGTATGTTCTTGGTACCTTTGAAGAAAATCAGTTGGCTATAAATAAATGGATTTATTTCTGAGTTTCCTATTCTGTTCCATCAATCTACGTGTATGGTGTTATATCAATGCCATTCAGATTTTGTTGCTACAGCTTTGTAGTATTAATATATTTTGAAGTCAGGTATTGTCGTGCCTCCTGCTTTGTTATTTTTGCTCAGTAGTGCTTTGGCTATTTGGGGTCTTTTAATGGTTTCACACAAATTTTAAGATTGCTTTTTCTATTTATGTGAAGAATATCATTGGTATTTTGATAGCAATTGCAATGAATCTGTAGATTGCTTTGGGAAGTATGGTCATTACAGCAACATTAATTCTTCTGCTCCATGTGCATGTGATGTCTTTCTATGTGTTCATATCCTCTATAATTTCTTACACTCATACTGTGTACTGTAATTCTTTTGTTATTTTATCTAGTTCTGCTCTTATCATGGTTATTTCTTTTCTTCTGCTGGGGTTGGGATTGGTTTGCTAATCCTTTTCCAGTTCCTTGAGACAATTCATTAGATTGTTGATTTGTGGTATTTCTGTCTTTTGGATGAGGCATTTATGGCTATGAATTTTCCTCTCACGTCTGCTTATCTGTGTCCCACAGATTTTGATAACTTGCTTCTTGTTTATTATTTAGTTCAGAGAATCTTTTGATTTCCATCTTAATTTCCTCCTTGATCTGACTATTGTTTAGCAGTAGGTTGTTTAGTTTCCATGACTTTGTATAGAGATGAATGTTTCTGTTGCAGTTGATTTCTAATATTGTTCCACTGTGGTCTGAGCACATTCATGGTATAATTCTATTTTTTAAAATTTTGAGTCATGTTTTGTGATCTAGGATATGATCAGTCTTAGACAATGTTTTGTGAGCTGATGAGAAAGTATATTCAGTGGTTTTAGGGTAGAATGTTCTATAAATGTCTTTTAGGCCCATTTGTTCTAGAGTTCTGTTTAAGTTCTTTTTTTCTTTGTTTATTTTCTGTTTGTAGGATCTGTCCTGTTCTGTCAAAGGGGTGTTTAAGTCCCCCAGTATTATGGTGCTCCTATTTATCATGTTGTTTAAATCAAGTTGGATTTGCTTTATCAACTTGGGCATTCCTGTGCTAGGCATATAAATATTTAGAATTGTTAGTCTTCTTCTTGGATTGTCCCCTTTACCATTATATAACGAACATCTTTGTTCTTCTTTACTTTTGTTGATTTGAAGTCTATATTATCTGAATGAGAATGGCTACCCCACTTTCTTTCAGTGTCCATATGGATGAAATGTCATTTTCCATCCCTTCCCCTTGAGTCTGAATGAGTTCTTATGTGTTAGATGTGTTTCCTGGAGACAGCAGATACTAGGCTTGTATTTTTTAATCCATTCAGCCAGTCTGTGTCTGTTGAGTGGGTAGTTCAAGCCATTCACATTTATTGAAAGAATTGAGAAGTGGGGTGGATTTCTGTCCTTCCTGTTCAGTAGAGGACCTGTTGAGCCATTGTGGTTTCTGGGCTCTGACCTTTAGCTTTTGGGTGATTTTACAATGATGTGTGTCCATTGTGCTGATCAGTGTATAATGCAGATCTGAGTATTTCCTGCAGGGCAGGTCTGGTCTTGACAAGTTCCCTCAATGTTTACTTGTCTGTGAAGTCTTTATTTCTCTGTTATATAAGAAGGTTAGTTTTGCTCAATACAAAATTCTAAGTTGGGCATTATTTTGTTCTTCTACCTATCTTGAAAGATACATTATGCTGCTATTTGATATGGTTGACCTATTATGTAATAGAACACCAGAACTTATTCTTCCTGTTTTACTGTAACTTTATACCCCAGAACTTATTCTTTCTATTTAATTATAATTTTGTGCCCATTGACCAACCCTATTCCAGTCTTTTCTTCTTCCTTTTTGTTCTCAGCATCTGGTAATCAACATTCTACTCTCTGCTTTGATGAAATTAACTTCTTAATATATGAATGAGGTCCACATATGAATGAGGTCATGTGGTGTTTGTCTCTGTGCCCGGGTTATTTCACTTAACACATAGTACCCACAGTTTCATCCATGTTGCTGGAAATGACAGGATTTTTGTCTGTTTCATGGAGGAATAGTATACTATTGTGTGTGTGTATCACTTTTTCTTTATCCATTCATCTGTAGATGGGCATATAGGTTGATTCTGTTATCTTGGCTATTGTGAACAGTGCTATAATGAACCTGGGGGTCCAGTTGTCTCTTCAACATTCTGATTTCATTTCCTTTGGTTATATACCTAGCAGTGGATTGCTGAATCATATGGTAGCTCTATTGTTAGTTTTTTGGAGGAAACTTCATACAGTTTTCCATAATGATTTTATCATTTATATTCCAACCAAGAATGCATGATTTTGACTTTAGTCTATCCTTGACAACATTTGTTATTTGTTGTGTTTTTCATAATAGCTGTTATTTGATCACAAAGAAAAGAATGAGAGAAACAAAACCTAAAAAATCTCTATACTTTATTCCCATCATTTTGAATTTTTGCCTCTGAATTTACATATTTTTATATTGTCTTGCTCTTAAAAAGTGTTATAGTTGTTATTTTTAATACTTTGGGGAAGTCTACTGCCAGACATATCAGAGCTCCTTCTTATGCTATTTGCTTTTTATCTCTTGTGGCTTTAGGACTCTCTCTGTTCTTGACTTTTGAGAATTTGATTATTTATATGCCTTGAGGTAGTCTTATTTTGGTTGAATATGCTTGGTGTTCTTGTACATGGATATTTATACTTTAGGTTTAGAAAGTTTTCCATTTTTATTTTTTTTTTGAAAATCTTTCTACACCTTTCTTTTCCTATACTTCCTTTGAAGGCCAATAGTTCTTACATTTTAATTTTGTTGCTTTCTCATAGACCTCCTGAGTGTTCTTTGTTCCTTTTTCTTTTTTATTCTGTGTATTTTAAAATATTCTGTGTTTGAGCTGACCAATTCTTTTTTTTTTGTTTGATCATTTCTGCTTTTGAGACCCTCTAAAACATTTTTCAATTTGTCTATTGTTCAACTTTAGTATTTTTTTTTTAAATTATTTTAACCTCTTTGTTATTTGAACTTTCTCAAAACAGCTATTTTGAAATCTCTTTGTGAGTTTACTCATCTCTATCTCCCCCGGTTTGATCACTTGCACCTTATTTCTTCCATTCGGTGAGATCATATTTCCGTGTTCCACAAGTTGTTACTACATCCACAAGATGTATAACAAGATATGCATCAATGTGTGGGCATTGAAGAATTAGGTATTTATTCTAGTCTTCACAGTCTGGCCTTGTTTGTACCCATCTTTCTTCAGAGGAGTTTCCAGAGTCTAATTATACGTTAGATTTCACATATAATTGCAATCATACAGTATTTTTCTTTCTGTGTCTGATTTATTTTGCTGAACATAATATTCCCTAGTTTATTCACGTTGATGCAAATGACAGGCTATCCTTCTTTTAAAAGACTGGATAGTATTCTGTTGTATATATACCACATTTTCTTTACCCATTTATACATTGAGGGACACTTAGGTTGATTTTATATCTTAGGTATTGTGAATTTCTACAGCATAGTGATAATAGTAAACAATAATGTACTGATACTTGAAAATTTCTAAAAGAGTAAATATTAAATGTTGTTGGAACAGAGAGAAAGATATGTCAGGTGATAGATATGTTAATTAGCTTCATTGAATCATTCCACACCATGTATACATATGTCAGAGCATCATGTTGTACCCTATAAATATATACAATTAAAGGAATAACTGCGAATGCTCATCCTAGCAATTTGCAGTCTATCTGAATTTTGAGCATTTTGGCTCCTCTGAACTCTAATTTATATAAAATTATGGGAATACCAACCTCTCTGGTTTGTGGTGAGGATTAAATAAGCACGTATATATATGATATATAATAGGCATGCAATAAATGTCAGTTTACTTTTTACTTTACAGATTATTACTATATATTGAAACTGATTTCTCCTATGGAAATATTCTTTGAAGTTATCTTTGTTAGTGGTATATGGACATAATTACATAAAATCTTGATGAATATACAGTTTTCCTGAGATCTTTGAGGAAGCTCAGGAATAAGCACAATATTATTTGTTTAATAAAATTTGTTGTCAATTGGGTGTTAATTTTTATTTGGAGCAATGTCTGTTCAAGTGCTTAGCTTATTTTTAAATTGCATTATTTGGGTTTTTTGAGTTGTGCTTAATTTTGTTTTATAAGGACATGCATTCCAGTGAATATAATCATATGACCTCCTTAACAATGATTTTGGCCTCTGAGCATTTATTTTTAACATTTTATCATTGCCTGTTAAATTTAACCTTTTGAGGCTGAGTGCCATGGCTCATGCTTATAATCCCAGCACTTTGGAAGGCCAGGACAAGAGGATCACTTGAGGCCAGGAGTTCCAGACCAGCCTGGTCAACATAGTGAGATTCTGTCTCTACAAAAAGTAAAATAAATAAATAAATAAATGAATAAAGCAGTTGGTCGTGGCAGCACATGCCTGTAGTCCCAGATATTTGGGTGTCTGAGACAGGAGGATTGCTTGAGGCAGGAGTTGGGGCTGCAGCGAGCCATGAGCACACCACCGCACACTCCAGCCTGGATGAAAGAGTGAGACTGTTTAAAATAAAAACCTTAACATTTTAAACTTAATTTGTATAAAATAGAATTGTGTTTGCAGATATACACTGCCAATGACATTGTATGGATTCATCTTTAGGCAATTCAGTGGCATGAAGACTTTCAGCAGTTGCAGTTTTAGTGACTTTAAGCATTTTGTTTCAAATGTGGGTGCCAGATGTCTTCAGAATAAGCCACAAATGCAAATTCATGCAAGAGCAGTCTGTGGCAATGGCGTAGTGGAAGGAAATGAAGTCTGTGATTGTGGTAATGTAGATGTAAGTGATAACCAGGAAATTGATTAATTTGTTGTAGTTTATCTTTTTCATAAATGTTATATATTTCAAATATGACTGAGTACCATGCAGAATATTGACAGTAAGTGAAATCATGTTGAAATACGTACAAGAAAATTCTGTCTAGGTTTTATGGGTGGAAATGTTTAAATTTTTCATTGTTTACTTGACAAATAATTATTGTACATATTCATGGAATACATAGTGATGTTTCTATACGTATAATGTATAGTGATCAGATTAGGGTAATTGGCACATCCGTCATCTCAAACATTTATCATTTCATTGTGTTGGGAACATTCTATATTCTCCATCTAGCTATTTGAAACTATAAAATATATTATTACTAACTAGTGTCATCCTATAGTCGTCTAGACACTGGGATCTCTTCCTCCTATCTAGCTATAATTTTGTTTCATTTAACAAATCTCTCCCAATCTTTCCTTCCCCTTACTCTTCCCAGCCTCTAATATCCTATCTTCAACTTTTTACTTTTATAAGATCAACTTTTTTTAGCTTCCACATATGAGGGAGCACGTGTGCTTCTTACCTTTCTTTTCCTGGTTTATTTTATTTAACATAGTGTCTTCCAGTTTGATCCATGTTACTGTGAATGACAATTTTATTCTTTTTCTATGGCTGAATAGTAATCCATTGTGTATATATACCATGTGTTCTCAATACTAAATTTTATAATAATACATAATACTAAATTTTAAAATAATACATTTTCTTTATGCATTCATCTGTTGTCAGACATGTAGGTTGATTCCATATCTTGGCTACTGTGAATAGTGCTGCAATGAATGTGGGGATGAAGATGTCTCTTTGATATAATGATCTCCTTCTCTTTCGATAAATGCCCAGTAGTGGGACTGTTGGATCCTATGGTAGTTCTGTGTATAGTTTTGTGAGGAACCTCCATATTGTTCTCTATAGGGACTGTCCTACTTTACATTCTCACCAGTAGTTTGTAAGAATTCCATTTTCACAATGGAATACTACTCAATTCTAAGAAATGACAGTGAGCTAGCACCGTTTATGCTATCCTGCGTTAAGCTTAAGCCCATTATCGAAAGTGAGATGATATCTCATGGTTTTGATTTGCATTTCCTGGGTGATTAGTGTTTTGAGCATTTCTTCACATAGGCCTTGGCCATTTATATGTCTTCAGTTGAGAAATAATCTGTTTAGACTATCTGCCCATCTTTAATTTATTTATTTTTATTTTAGGATTTTATGTGAGTACACATGTTTTGGTTACATAATTTGCTTTTGTATAGATTGAATACAGTCTCTACAAAAACATGCCCTTCACCTAGTCCATGTGCAATTTACCTGTCAGGTATGAATTTACTCATTGCCTACTTGATTTCCCTTGAGTTTTGCTTCCATATGTGCATGTAAGTGTTGATTGATTAGTTCCAATTTAGTATTGAGTACATGTGGTGTTTGTTTTTCCATTCTTGTGATACTTCACTCAGAAGAATAGCCTCTGGTTCCATTCAGGTTGATACAAAAGATACTTGATCACCATTTTCTCATAGCTGAGTAGTACTCCATTGTATACATACACCACATTTTATTAATCTACCCATGTATTGATGGACAGTTGAGTTGATTCCACATCTTTGCAATTGCGAATTGTGCTGCTATAAACACTGAAATGCAAGTGTCTTTAATAAAATGTCTTTTTTTCCTTTCAGTAAATACCTAGTAGTGGTATTGCTGAATCAGATGGTAGATTTACTTTTAGATCTTTGTGGTGTCTCCATACTACTTTCCATAGAGGTTGTACTAGTTTGCAGTCTCACCAACAGTGTATGAGTGTACCTTTCTCTCTGCATCCTTGCCAGCATCTATTGTTTTGGGACTTTTTGATAAAATCTGTTCTCACTGGAGTTAGGTGATGTCTCATTGTGGTTTTGATTTGCATTTCTTTGATGATTAGAGAAGTAGAGCATTTTTTCATGTGTGCGTTAGTCATTAGTCTATCTTCTTTTGTCTTTTCATGTCTTTAGACCATTTTTTAATGGGGCTGTTAGATTTTTTCCTTGCTGATTTGCTTGAGTTCTTTGTAGATTTTGGTTATGAGCCCTTTATCAGATGTATAACATGCAAATATTTTCACCCTTTCTGTAGGTTGTCTATTTGCTCTATTGATTGTGTCCTTGGCTGTGCAGAAGCTTTTAATTAGGTTATTAAGTATGGAATGTCCAATTTCCTTAAGTACTAAGTTCGAAATTGATATCTCTGACATTTTACTTCGACACTTCTTGTTTTTCTTTTGTTGTTGTTGTTGTTGTAGTTGTGCAGGTATATCCTCATTCTTTCAAATGCATGTTTTGACTTGCGATTATGTTTCAAATTTTTTTAGAGCAATTTTTGTGAAACCATGGATAAGTAAAGGATTCATGCTATTTTTGAGTATGAGTTCCATCATGGAACCAGTGCAGCTCAGAGAGCTTGAAATATCAATGAAGTATTTGGGAAGGATATGGCTAATGAATGCACAATACATCAATGACTTGAGAAGTTCCATTCTTGTGATTTTAATTGTGAAAATGAGCCAAGTGGGTAACCTGAGACCCAAGGTGGATAATGAGCTGAGAGCTGTAGTATAAGCTAATCTACCTCAACTTTTGCATGAATTAGCAAGTTTTGACATTACTATTCCAACAACATTGAACCATTTGAAACAAATGGGCAAGGTAAAAAAGTTGAACAGATTGGTACCACATGAATTAAATGAGCATCAGAAGAGAAATTGTCTCAAAGCTCACCTTTCTTTGCAGTCTCAACATAAAGGTGAACCATTTCTACACCATATTGTTATGTGAGATGAGAAATTGATCCTTTCTGAGAATCACAAGCATTTGGCACAATGGTTATATAAAGATGAAGTACTGAAACATAGCCCCAAACCGAATATTCATCAAAAAAAGCTAGAGGTGTCTGTTTGGTGGCCCAGCACTGGTTTTATCCTCTATAGGTTCATGAAATCTGGTCAGTTGATTACAGCAGATTTTCTACTGCAACCAGTTGAAATGATGAGTATGTTGGCAATTAAGCAGCCAAGATTGGACAATAGAGATAGGTCAATCCTCTTGCAAGACCACATGTTGCAAAAAACAACTCTATTCAAACTACAGAAACTGAACTTGGAAATTCTCTGTCATCCACCGTATTCACCAGACCTTGTACCAATAGACTACCAACTTCTTCCAGGCTTTCGACCACTTCTTGTGAGGAAAAATATTCCATGTTGTTTTTGTTTTTTGTAGCTATTGTAAATGGGACTGCTGCTTCGTGTTTTTTTTTTTTTTAGTTCACTGTCAACATACATGCACACACAAGACATACAAAAATTATTAATATATATATCATGTATCCAAATATTTTGTATGTTTATTATGTATTCTGTAACTCTATTGACATTGTTTATCAGTTCTAATAGTATTTTGGTGGAGACATTAGATTTTTCTTAGTAAAATAACATGGCATCTGCAAACACGGATAATTTGATGTCTTCTTTTACAATTGGATAAATTTTATTTGTTTCTTTTGCCTAATTGCTCTGCTAGAACTTCCACTGTGGCGAATAAGAGTAATGAGAGTGGGCATCCTTTGTCTTGTTCCATATCTTAGATGAAAGGCTTTCAGGTTTTTTTTCCTTTTTTGTAAGTTAGCTGTGGTATGTCATATATGGTCTTTATTGTTTTGAGGTACGTTTCTTCTATACCTAGTTTTTTGAGAGTTTTTTTTAATCCTAAATGGGTATTTATGTGTGATCCTTTTCCAGCATCTATTTAAATTATTATATGCTTTTTGTTCTTGAGTCTCTTAATGTGATGTATCACATTTATTGTTTTGTCTATATTGAACCATTCTTATGACATTTGGGTCAAGCACACATGATCATGGGAAATGATCTTTTTAACATATAGTATTTGATTTGGTAGAATTTGGTTGAGGATTTTTGCATCCGTGTTTATTAGGATATTGGCTATTACTCTTTCTTTTTTATTGTGTTCTCGTCTCATGTTCGTATCAGGGTAATATTAGCCCATAGATTGAGTTTGGAAGTATTCCTTCCTCTTCAGCTTTTTGGAATAGTTTTAGCAAAATTGTAATTACTTCTTTAATATTTGGTAGAATTTGGTAGTGATGATATCAGGTCTTGAGCTTTTCTTTTATGGGAGACTTTTTATTACTGCTTTGGTCTTGTTACTCATTATTTGTCTATACAAGTTTTCTACTCATGAGTTAATCTTTATAGTTTGTATGTCTCCAGTAATTTATCTATTTCTTCTATATTTTTTAGCTTTTTGGTTTATCATAGCCTCTAATAATACTTTGTATTTCTGTGGTATCAGTTGTTATGTCTTCCCTTTTGTTTCTGCTTTTATTTATTTTGCTCTTTTTCACAGTTACTCTAGCTAAAGCTTTGTTGATATTTTAAAGAAACTTTTCATTCTGTCGATCTTTTGTATTTTTTTAGTCTCAATTTTTTTTTATTTCTACTCTAATCTATATTATTTCTTTCCTTTTCCTAATTTCATGTTTGGCTTGTTCTTTCTTTTCTCATTCTTTGAGACATCATTAGGTTGCTTGTTTGAAATTTTTCTACTTTTTTGATGTTGAAATTTATTGCTATAAAGTTTACTGTTAGTGCTGCTTTTGCTGTATGAAATAGATTTTGGTATTTTTTTCTATTTGTATTTGTTTTAAGAAATCTTAAAATTTCCTTCTTAATTTCTTTATCAACCCATTGAAAATTCAGATGCATATTGTTCAAGATCTATATGTTTGTATAGCTTCCAAAATTCTTTTTGTCACTGATTTCTAATTTTATTTCATGTGGACAAAAAAGATACTTGATATAGTTGAGAACTGTTTTGTAACCTAACATATGGTCCCTCCTGGAGAGTGTTCCATGTTCCATATGATGATGAAAAGAATGTGTATTCTGTGGCTGTTGTGTGAAATGTTCTGTAAAAATTAATTTCATTTGTCATAGAGTATAATTTAACTCTGATGAATCTTCTTGATTTTTTTTCTGGGTCATATGTCCATTACTAAGATTGGCATGATAGAGTTTCCTACTGTTATTGTAATGCAGTTTGGTCTCTCTCTTTATGATATTTACTTTATATATTTGAATTCATGGATGTGAGGTGTCTATACACTTAGAAGATCTAGCATCTTTTGTATTATGCTGGGTAGAACTGGAGCCCATTCTACTAAGTGAAGTATCACAAGAATGGAAAAACAAGCACCACATATGCCCACCATCAAATTGGTACTAATTCATCAACATTTTTGTGAACATATGGAAGTAACATTCATTGGGGATTGGGCAGGTGGGAGAGAGGAGGAGGGGATAGGTAAATTCACACCTAATGGGTGCCATGTGCACTGTCTGGGATGGGCATGCCTGTAGCTGTGTCTCAGGCAATGAAAATGCAATATATGTAACCTAAATGTTTGTACCCCTATAAAACTTTAAAGTAAAAAAAACCCACTAAAACAAAGAGTGGGGTATGGGCTATGGACTGATGCCAAAACTGAAAAACAAGACAAAACTAAAACAACTCATGGAGAGGAAAGGCATTAAGCAAAAACAATGAGGCAATAAGAGATGCAAGTAAGCCGAAGCCATGAGGTAGAAGGAGAGAAGAGTTCATTAATCAGAGGTATTAGAAGTAACAAAAACAATGAAAGACTCCTGAGTGCACATAATGATAGCATTTAAGACTTGGTATTAGTGAAAACTTACAGATTCTTACAATAAACTTCCATTAACCAAAAAAAAAAGGATTATTATATTTTCTTCTGAATTGACCCCTGTATCAATAGAGACCATCTTTGTCTTTTTTTACAGGCTTTGACTTGAAGCCTATTTAATCTAGATGTAGTTATACCTACTATTTTCTGTTTCCATATGCATGTAATGTATTTTTCCATTCATTCACTATCAGTCTTTATAGGCGATGTGAGTTTTTGTAGGCAGCATATAGGTGGTCTTATTTGTTATCCATTCTACTAGTCTGACTTTTAATTATAGAATTTAGTCCTTTTGCATTCAATGTTATTGTTAATATATAAGGACTTACTACTGTCAGTTTTTGAACTTGTTTTGTGGATTTCTTATATCTTCTCTCTTTGTTTCATCCTTCTTTTGTTTTTAAGTAATTTTCTCTGGTAGTTTATTTTAATTCATTTAAAATTTTTTTTCATGTATCTGTTATAGGTTTTTGCCTTGTGGTAATGATGCAGCATACATAAAACTTCTTACAGATGCAACAGGTTATTTTAAAGAGATGACAGTTTAACTTTAGTCACAAAAATGAAAGCATCAAAGGGAAAACAAATAAAATTCTACATTTTAACTTGATCCCCCTACATTTTGACTTTTTGTCTATGTCTTTGTATGTTGCATATTGTCGTATTGTATCTTTAATCTTGACAGGTTTCTGTAGCTTTACTTTTCTATCTGTTTTATTTATTTATTTTATTTCAGCATATATTATGGGGGTACAAATGTTTAGATTACGTGTGTTGCCCGCCTCCCTTGCCCCCCAGAGTCAGAGTGTCAAGCGTGACCATCCCTCAGATGATGTGCATTGCACTCATGTATGTATATGCCCATCCCTTCCTCCGCCCTCCTATCTGCACAATGCCCAATAAATATTATTCCTATATGTGCACTTAGGTGTTAATCAGTGAAACCAATTTGCCGGTGAGTACATGTGGTACTTATTTTTTGGGATACTTCACTTAGTAGAATGTGTTCCAACTCTATCCAGGAAAAAGCAAGAGGTGCAATACCACCATTGTTTCTTATAGCTGAGTAGTACTCCATGGTATGCATACATAAAGAATTGTTATGTCTTCTTGTTGAACAGTACCCTTCACTCTTATATAGTGACCTTCTTTGTCTTTTATTTTGTTGATTTAAAAACTAAGTTATCTGAAATCAAAACCACCACGCCAGCCTTTTTTTGACTTCTGTTTGCTGGAAATATTGTTCTCTACCCCTTTACCTTTAAACTAAATACATCCTTGCAGGTTAGATGTGTTTCCTGAAGGTGGCAGATACTTGGCTTGTATTTTTTTTTTATTCATTTGGCCAGCCTATGTCTCTTGAGTAGGGAGTTCAAGCCATTCACATTTATTCAGAGAACTGATAAGTGGGCCAGATTTCTGTTCATTCTGTTGGGTTGAACTTTGTTGCTTTGTTTTCTCTCTTGAGCCATTGTGGTATCTGGCCTTTGATATTTAGCTTTTGAGTAGATTTGCACTCTTGAGTGTTTATTGTGCTGATCCTTATGTAACACTGTTTTGAGTACTTCTTGGAGGGCTGGTCTTGTCTTGGTGAATTCCCTCAGTCTTTGCTTATCTGAGAATGTCTTTATTTCTCCTTCGTATACAAAACTTAGTTTTGTATGATCCAAGATTCTAGGCTGGGTATTATTCTGTTTCAGAAGAGTGAAAATGGGGCCCAAGTCTCTCCTGGCTTGTAAGGTTTCAGTAGACAAGTCTGGTGTTATTTGGATTGGCTTTCCTTTGTATGTGACTTGCTCCTTTTGCCTTACAGCTCATATCTTTAGTTGATATTTTTGTCATTCTGATGACTGCATGTTGTGGTGTCTTCCTGTTTGCATTGAGTCTCCCAGGAGTCCTTTGAGCTTTTTGTACTTGGATATCTAGATTTTTAGCAAGGCTTGGGAAATTTTCCTCTGTTATATCTTCAAATAGCTTATCCAAACCTTGTGTTTTTCCTTCTTCCTCTTCTGGAATCCTTATAACCCTCACATCAGGTTTCTTCACATAATCCCACATTTCTTATAGGCTTTGGTCTTTTCTCTTGTTTCTCTGCTCTACCTCTGTGGCTGACTTATTTAATTGGAAGGTGTTATCTTCCATCTCTGAGATTCTTTCTGCTGTTTGATCTACCCTGTTCTTGATGCTTTCCACTGTGTTTTTAATTCCTGAATAGATTCTTCATTTCTAGGAGGTTAGTGTGATTTTTCTTTATTATTTCAATTTTTTTAGTGAATTTTTCTTCCAGGTCCTGTAATTTTTTTGTGGCTTCTTTTGTTGTTTATGCATTTTTTTCTTGCATATCATTGAGTTTTCTTACAATCCATGTTCAAAATTCTTCTTCTGTCATTTTAGTGTTCTGATTTTTGTTGATGTCCATTTCTAGGTGCTGGTATTCCTCTTTGGGGGTGTGCTTTCCGTTTGAGTCTTCATACTTCCAGAGTTCTTTTGCTGATTTCTTCCCATCTGGATCTGTTGTTGCTTCTTACCTTTAGATTTTTGTTTGGATAATGACACACCCTGTTTAGTCTCTGAGCCAGTAGGTGGTGTTTGTGGGTGAGATTCGTCCACACCTTTTATGATGAGTCAGTAGATGCCCTAAAAGTGTGTGCAGAATGACCTCACTGTCAGTAGGTGGCACTTGCTGGGTGGAGCAGGCTACAGTGTTGTTTTTGCGTCCTGTAACCAGCTCTTGTTCCTCTGGAGAGGCACTCTAGTGCCTCACGTGGTGGGTGGTGCCCTGGATCTTCCAGGTGTGTCCTTATTCTTCACCTCAGTGAGGGCAGGTCTAGGAGTGAGTCTGGGCAGAGCTGGGTTGGGGAAGCCTGCTGTCAAGCACCTCAAATGCTGTTAGCAGGGGTCAAAGTTCTCTTCTCTGCTACAGGGCAAAGCTGTCAGGGAGGGGCTGGAATGGCCCCACTCAGCAGGAAAGTCTGTGTGTGGGCGTGGGACTGTCTGAGACCTGCAGTCTAGAGCAGGGCTCGCTCCTTTCCACCCTCCCCAACTTCATGGCTTCGCCCTGGCCCCTGCCAGCAGGTTTCCCCTGGCTGTGATGAGGGCCATGAGGTTTCCTGTGCAGGGTTGCCGCCTGGGCTGGGCACACAGCCCTCCCTGGGAGGAGGGTTGCCCTCAAGCATGCTGATATGCACCTGAAGGCACACACACCTTAGTAGGCTAATTCACAAATATCCCTTCTGTGCCCCAGGGCAATGAGAAACCTGGACACATGGGAATTGGTCTGCAGGTCTGACCTCTGGGCCCCAGAATTTAATCCCTGACCCACCAGGGAGAGGAGTGCCAGTCCTAATTCACCCGTGCATTGCCCAAGCTGGGTCAATGTCTCTCAGCCTCAGGATCTGCCCCATTTTCCTAGAGTCACCTGGCCAGCCGCACCTGGGTGGGCTGACGGGTGGGCTCACTGTCTTAGTACTCTTGTGTCCTCTGTGGGGCCCCAAAAGGGAAGGTCCCATTCCCTGGAGATGCCTCCGGGTGGTGGCTATATTGTCTCTTTTGGCAGCTGTGGAAAGGGAAGGGTGAGGGGAGAATGAACCAATATGGCACCTGTCGAGCGGCTCAGGTCGCTGCACAGGGAGGTGCCTGGAGGGAGTTGGGAGCCTGGTGCCGTGTCCACAACAGGCTTACCGCTCACTTGTAGTGGCCGTCTCTGGGCTGGTATCTGCTGGTCTCTCCAACTGCTGGGGAGCCCACCAGCAGTCCTAGATGCATGAGAGGGGAAATTTAACCACTTCACCTTCTCTTGTCGCTGGTCTCCAAGCTTCTCGGGAACTCTCTTCTTCCAGTTCTCCTCTGCCGCCTCCTCCCGTGGAGTCTCCTGTAGTCTCGGGTACCCCTCCTTCTGACCCTCGTCTGATGTATGCCTGTCTGCTTGCTTATTTCTTCTACTTTCTTTCCATATCTGTCTTTTTTTGCAGAGACACTCTGGCTGGCAGTTTTTCTTGTCCGCCATCTTGCTTCCCTCCACACTCGGGCTTTTCTTTACATTTATAGGCACACAATTTTTGGACTCAGGTCCGAACACCATTTTCCCCTGATCTGACTCCATCTATATCTTTTAACTCAATAAGAACATCATACTCTGGCTGAAAAAATACCTCTAGGAAGAAAACTGGTAACTTAGGGCTTACCTTATTGTTTCTATTCTCTAAGGGAGACATCCTCAAACTATGGCCCATGGGCCACATGCTACCACCTGCCTAGGACATTTATCCCACCTGCCGGGTGTTTTTGCTGCCGCTGCCTGTCTCGCTTAGCACCTGACTTGTCCTGGGCCCACAGTGCGCACTCTCCAATGGTCTGAGAGACAATGAACTGGCCCCCTATTTAAAAAGTTTGAGGACCCCTGCTCTAAGGGATCTTAGTTCTGCTTTGCCTGTTATATAATTTCTGGAAGAAGTAGATTCATCTGTGTTTCCATATTTTGTAGTTGGATAGGAAGGTAGGTTTCCTTCCAGTTACTCTATCATGACCTGAAGTAAAGGACCTACATTAGTATTTTAAATATTAATGTTTAGAGATGCTAAAAGCTATAACTGTCAGCAGCATTTGTATTCTTTCCGAAATGTCAAAAATTAAGTCCATCAATAATATAGCTTCTAGTACAGTTTTTTTTATTATTGTCAGGATGTATTTTTACTTGTACATTTTGTTCATTTATAGCAATGTGGACCGAGTAGCTGTTGTGATCCTGCAACATGTAACCTGAAAGATGGAGCACAGTGTCACCAAGGAGGATGTTGCAGGGATTGTCAAGTAAGATTTTTGTTTGTTTGTTTGTTTGTTTATTTATTTATTTATTTATTTTGAGACAGAGTCTCACTTTATTGCCCAGGCTAGAGTGAGTGCCATGGCGTCAGCCTAGCTCACAGCAACCTCAAACTCCTGGGCTCAAGCAATCCTGCTGCCTCAGCCTCCCAAGTAGCTGGGACTACAGGCATGCGCCACCATGCCCGGCTAATTTTTCTATATATATTTTAGTTGGCCAATTAATTTCTTTTTATTTATAGTAGAGATGGGGTCTTGCTCTTGCTCAGGCTGGTCTCGAACTCCTGAGCTCAAAGGATCCGCCCACCTCGGCCTCCCAGAGAGCTAGGATTACAGGCTTGAGCCACCGCGCCCGGCCAGATTTTTGTTTATTAACATATTTCAGATACATAGTGAATCATATGCAGGACACTTTAGAACATTTAGACCTACAGCTGTAAGTTATAATGTGATTTTTCCCCATAAGCTAAAAGGCAATAAATTCAGAATCAAATTTCTGATTTTGTGAACTTTTCCTGGGTGTTCAGGCCTCTTTCTAATGTCAATATTCTCACTAACTTGATTCTGCTGTTTTGTAAACCTTGATTGAAAACTATTATAGAATTCTTAAATTCAGAAGATCTCCATTGAAAAGGTATTATTATTCATTTACCGCATCTATTAGTATAAATAAAAATGCTATTACTAGGTTAAATATTTATATGTATGTAGTTGAAAGGCGTAACAGTTTTCCATAAATGTATAAGGAATGAAACTCACTAGAAGTAACATTTTCTAAATGGTACATGTAGCACAAAATTTAAACTCGGAACTTATTATTCAAAGATGGTTACAAGAAAACCCTGACCAAGTCCAATGGCACACGCCTGTTATCCCATCACTTTGAGAGGCACAGGTGGGAGGAATGCTTCAGTCCAGCAGTTTAAGACCAGTCTGAGCAACATAGCAAGACCTTATCTCTACAAAAAAGTAGAAAAATTAGCTGAGCATGGTGGCTCAGGCCTGTAGTCCCAGGTACTTGGGAGGCTGAGGCAGGAGGATCGCTTGAGCTCAGGAGTTTGAGGTTGCAGTGAGCTATGATATACCACTGCCCTCTAGCCCAGGCAACAGAATGAGACTCGGTCTCAAGGAAAAAAAAAAAGAAAAGAAAGAAAGAAAAAAGAAAAAGATGGTTTGACTGAAAGAGTACATTTTAACTAATATGGTGAAGATGTTGACTTCTCTGTTTTCCTTTTCAGGTCTTCCTATATATTTGTAAGAAATTTATCATATAAGAAGACCTCTGTTGAACTATCTGTCATGCATTCTATCTTCTTAACTGTCCTTGACCCACACAGTTTTATGTTTTTGTTTTCTAAAATCTTATCCTGTAGTTACATTTTTACCTCTGTAATCTTTTTAGTATCAACTATAAGTCATCAATTAAGAAATACGAGATGGGTGTCCCTTTAATATTCTTTATATAACTTTTCAGAATTCTATATATGTATGAATTAATTAACTATAATGTAATTCAGGAGAAAGATTACAATTGGGTTCCTTTCTCTCCAAAGGCTCCTGTAGTTGAACTGCATTTTTGATTACCTTTCTGAATCTCTCTGCAGTTATTTATGTTTCACATTTGGCATAGAATTTAAAAGTATTCCACACTTATAAACTATGATTTGAATAAGTATATTTTATTTGAAATTGAATAAATTACAATATTTTTCCTGAAAAGAAATATATTTTTTTTCAAGTTTTTAAAAATTTCAGAATATTATGAGGGTACAAACGTTTTGCTTACCTAGATTGCTTTTGTAGTGCTTGGGTCAAAGCTATAAGTGTGCCTATCACCAAGATAGTGGACACTGTATCCATTAGGTATGATTTCACCCATCCCTGAGAGAAGTAATTTTTTTAAGCCAAAAGTTTTCTTTTCTCCCTTACACTTGAAATACAAATAAATCTTTGGCTTCCACGTTAGTGTTTTGATATACTTTTTCTCATACATATGTCTTATCACCTGTTTTAGTTGATAACATTCAATTTATACTTTAATAGTTTTAGCATAATAATTTATACAAAAAACTAATTGATATTAATGAATAACTAGATCAACATAATTTTGAAGTAAATATTGATAAAAACAACAATTGTATATGTAATGATTTATTTTTTATGATCTAATTTCTATTAGATTCAAGCTGCGGGTTTTGAATGTAGGCCTTCAAGGCATCCTGATTGTGACCTCAGTGAGTTTTGTAATGGAACTTCATCAGAATGTGCTCCTGATATAACTATACAAAATGGGAATAGATGCAAAAATCGTAGGTTTCTGTGTTATGCTGGAGCCTGTGCTGATCCTGATGCACTTTGTGAATCCATATTTGGAGAAGGTAATGTCTTTTTTGTTACATCTAAATAATTGGCCCTCTAATATTTTATATATATGTAAATATATATATTATATATAAGTATCTATATTACATATATATAATCTTTCTTGTTTAATATCAATATTAACATTTTCCCATCTTTATTGAAGAATAATTGACAAATAAAAATTGTATGCTTTTTATTTTAATTTTTTATTTCAAAATATTAAGGGGGGGTACAAGTGTTTTTTTTACATGGCTGACTTGTATAATCTTGAATTCTTGGCTTTTAGTGTTCCTGTCAACAACAGAGTAGTGCACAATTTACCTACTCAGTAGTTTTTATTCCTCCACTCCCACCTCCCCAGTTCTTAGTTTCCAATGTCCTTTGTAACACTATATGACCATGTATACCCATCATTTATTTCCCACTGAATAGTGAGAAAATGTGGTGTTTTTCCATTCCTGAGAGATACTTCACTTTGGATAATGTTATCCAGTTTCATCCAAGATGCTGCAAAAAGACATCATTACATTCCTTTTTATGGCTGACTAGTACTCCATGGTGTATGTGTGTGTGTGTGTGTGTCTATATATAGATATTCTATATATATAGAAAAATTCTCTATATATAGAAATATATATCCCAAAATTTCTCTATCCATTCATCAATTGATGGGCACTTAGGTTGATTCCATATCTTTGCAATTGTGACCTGTGCTATTATATACATAGGAGTGCAGTTATCTTTTTGATATATTGATTCTCTTTCTTATGGTGGGTACCCAGTAGTGGTATTGCTGGATTGAATGATAGTTTTAGTTTTTTGAGTAATCTTCACACTGTTTCCCATAGAGGTTGCTCTAATTTAAGTTCCATCAACAGTGTATATAAGCATTCCTTTTTCACTACATGCACACCAAAATCTATTGTTTTTTGATTTTTTAATAATGATCATTCTGATAGGGATAAGGTGGTATCTTTCTGTGACTTTGATTTTTGTTGCCTCGATGATTAGTGATAATTGAGAAATTTTTCATGTGTTTATTGACCATTTGTCTATCTTTTGAAAAGAATTCTGTTCATGTCTTTTGTCCATTTTTAATGGGTTCATTAATTTTTTAATTGTTAATTTCTTTATAGATTCTGTATATTAGTCCTTTGTTGGATGTATACTTTGTGGCTATTTTCTCCCATTGTATAAGTTGTTTATTTACTCTGGTGATTGTTTCCATTGCTGAATAGAAACTTTTTAAATTAATTAAGCCTCATTTACTTATTTTTGTTGTTATTGTATTTGCCTTTGGGGAATTCATCATAAATTCTTTGCCTAGGTTGATGTCTGGAAGAGTTTTTCCTCATTTTGTTTTAAAATATTTATGATTTCAAATCTTACATTTAAGTCTAAAATTCGTCTTGAGTTAATTTTTGTATATAGTAAGAGATAAGTTTCCTGCTTCTTTCTACACATGGTCATCCAATTTTCCAGGATAATTTATTGAATAGGGCATCATTTCTCCAATGTATGTTTTTATATACTTTGTCAAAAATCAGTTGATCATACTCATATGGTTTTATTTCTGGGTTCTCTATTCTGTTCCATTGGTCTATGTCTCTAATTTTTACCAGTATCATGTTGTGTTTGATTACTATAATTTTGCAGTATATTATAATTTGATGTCTGGTATTGTGATGCCTCCAGATTTGTTCTATTTGCTTAAGATTGCTTTGGATATTTGGGCTCTTTATGGTTCCTAATAAAGCATAGGATTAATTTTTAGACTGGTGAAGTATGATATTGATATTTTGATAAGGATTGCATTGAATCTATAAATCACTTTGGGCAGCATGGACATTTAACAATGTTGTTTCTACCAATCCATGAGCATGAGATGTTTTTCTATCTGTTGTGTCATCTGAAATTTCTTTCATCAATATTTCATAGTTTTGCTTATAGGCATCTTTCACCTCCTTGGTTAAATATATTCCTAAGTAGTTTATTATTTTATAGTTATTGTGAATGGTACTGAGTCTTTGATTTGACTCTCAGCTTGATTGTTATTGGTATATAGAAATGCCACTGATTTGTATACATTGTTTTTATAACCTGAAACTTAGCTGAAACTATTTATCAATTCCAGGAGTCTCTTCATATGGAGTATTTGGTATTTTCTAGATACAAGATCACATCATCAACAAAAAGTGATACTTGTACTTCCTTTTATACAATTTGGATATCCTTTATTTCTTTTTATTGCCTGATTGCTCTAGCTAGGACTTCCAGTACTATGATGAATAGAAGCGGTGACAGCAGGCACACTTATCTTGTTCAAGTTCTTGGGGGGAATGCTTTCAACTATTCCCCATTCAGTATGATGTTGGCTGTGAGTTTGTCAATATACAGATTTTAGAATTTTTGGATATGTTCCTTCTATGACTTAGTTTGTTGAGAGTTTTTATCATGAAAGTGTGCTGGACTTTGTTGAATACCATGTCTGCATCTATTGAAATGATCATATGGTCTTTGTTTTTGCTTCTGTTTATGTGGTGAATCATATTTATTGATTTACATATGTTGAATCATCCTTGGATCTCTGGGATCAAGCCATCTTGATCATGATTAATTATTTTTTTATGTTCTCTTGAATTTGGTTTGTTAGTATTTTCTTGAGCATTTTTATATCTACATTCACAAGGAATATTGGTCTTTAGTTTTTTGTTTTTTTGTAGTGTCCTTTCCTGCCTTTGGTATCAAGGTAATACAGGCTTCATACAGCCTTCATAGTATGACTTAGGGAGAGTTCCCTACTCCTCCATGTTATGGAGTAATTTCTGTTGGATTGGTACCAGTCGTTCTTTGTAGATCTGATAGAATTTGGCTTTGAATCCATCTGTTTCGGGCTTTTTTTGGTTGAGGGATATTTTATTACTGTTTGATTCTCACTGCTTGTTATTAGTCTGTCCAGGATTTCTCTTTCTTCCTGATTGAGTCTTGGGAGCTTCTGTGTTTCCAAGAATGTGTCCATCTCCTCTACATTTTACAATTTATGGGCATAAAGATTTTCGTTATATTCACAGATGATAGTTTGTATTTCTGTGGTATTAGTTGTAATGTCTCCCTTTTCATTTATGATTGATTTTGTTTGGGTTTTTTCTTTTCTGTTTCCAGTTAGTCTGGCAAGAGTTCTATTGATTTTGTTTATCTTTTTAAAGAACCAACTTTTTCATTGATTTTTGTTGTTGTTTCCCCCCTCCCCCAATTTATTTAGTTCTGCTCTGAGCTTTGTTCTTTCTTTTCTTATTCTGGCCTTGGGTTTGTTTTGCTCTTCTTTTTCTGGTTCTTTGATAAATGATGTTAGGTTGTTAATTTGTGATCTTTCTGTGTTTTTGATGTAGGCATTTAAGGCTATGAATTTTCCCCTCAGGACTGCTTTTACTGTATCCTATAGATTTGATAGCTTCTGTCCTTATTGACATTGTGTTCAAGGAATCTTTTAATTTACATTTTAACTTCATCAGTGATCCAAGCATCTTTCAGAAGCAGGTTGTTTAATTTCTATGAATTTGCATATATTTGAGTGTTTCTCTTGAAATTGTTTTGAGTTTTATTCCACTGTTGTCTGAGAAGATACATGGTATGATTTTTATTTTTTTCATTTGTGGAGACTATTTTGTGGCCTAGGTTGTGATAAATGTTAGAGAATGTCCATGTACTGATGAAAAGAGTGTAAATTCATTAGTTTGGAGGTAGAATGTTCTGTAAATGTCTGTCAATTCCATTGGTTCTAGAGTCCCATTTAAGTCCAGTGTTTATTGATTTTCTGCTTTGATAATCTGTCCGTTCAGTGTTAAAGTCACCAGCAGTTTATGATGCTAGTGTTCATATCTTTTCTAATATCTAGCAGGATTTGCTTTATGAATCTGGAATCGTCTGTGTTAGGTGCATATGTATTTAGGATTGTTATGACTTCTTGTGTAATTACTCTCTTTACCATTATATAGTGACCATCTTTGTCTTCGTTTACCATTGTTGATTTAAAGTCTATTTTATATGATATGAGAATGGCTATGGCTGCTCTTTTTTGGTCTCCATTTGGTGGGATATTTTTTCCATCCCTTGACGTTGAGTCTGTGTGAGTCCTTGTTTCTTCATCCATTACAGAAATATTTTTGATAGTATGATTTCTTTTCCTCTAGGAAGATACTCAGAAGTGGGATTGCAGGATCAAATGGTAGATCTACTTTTAGTTCTTTGAGAAATCTCCATACAGCTCTCCAAGGAAGCTGTACTAATTTACTTTACCACCAGCAGTGTATAAACATTTCCTTTGACCACATCAGTGCTAACATATACAGTTTTTGACTTTTTAATAATGGTAATTTTAGTTGGTATAAGATGGCACATTATTGTGGTTACAATTTCCGTTTCCCTGGTGTTTAGTGAAGTTTAGTATTTTTAATACATTTTATGACAATTTCTGTATCTCCTTTTGAAAAATGACTTTTAATGTCATTCGGCCATGTTTTAAGAGGGTAGCTTGTTTTTATCCTGCTGCGATTTTTAAGTTCCTTGTAGATTTTTGGATATTAGATTTTTATTTGATACATAGCTTGTGAATATTTTCTCCCATTCTGTAAAATGTCTTTTTGTTCTTTTATTTCCTTTGCTGTTCAGAATCTTTTTAGTTTAATTGAGTTCCATTTGTCTATTTTCATTTTTATTGAATTTGTTTTTGAAATCTTAGTCATAAATTCCTTGCCTATGCCAGTATCCAGAAGACGTTTTCCTAGGATTTTTATTGATTCAGGTCTTATATTTAAGTCTTTAATCCATCTCAAGTTAATTTTTGTACATGATGAGAGACAGAGATCTGTTTCATTCTTCTCCATGTGACTATCCAATTTTTTCATCACCATTTATTGAAAAGGTTTATTTTTTCCCAGTGTATGTTCTTTTCAAATGAGTCCAAGATCAGTTTGCTGTAGGTGTGTGGCTTTGTTTCTGGGTTCCCTCTTCTGCTCCATTGATCTGTGCCTATTTTCCATATCAGTACCGTATTCTTCTATTTACTATTATCTTGGAGTATAATTTCAAGTCAGGCAACATGGCAACCTATGGTTTTGTTCTATTTGTTTAGGATTGCTTTGGATATCTGGGCTCTATTTTGGTTCCATGTGAATTTTAGAATTATTGAGAAAAATTATGTTGGTATTTTGATAGGAATTCCATTGAATCTATGCTTTGGGCAGTATGGTCATTTTCACACTATTGTTCCTTCAGGTCCATGAACATGCGATATTATTTCATTAGTTTGTGTCATCTACTGTTTCTTTTCTTCTTATTTCAGAATATTATGGGGGGTACAAATACTTCGGTTACATATATTGCCTTTGTAACACCTGAGTCAGAGCTACAAGCATGCCCATCTCTCAGAAAGTGCACCTGGCCCACATTACGTGTGAATTTACCCATCCCCTAAACCCCCTTTGCTCCTGGGCAACACCTGATGAATGTTACTTCCATATGTGCACCTAGGTGTTGATCAATTAGGGGCAATTTAATGGTGAGTACATGTGGTGCTTTTTTTTCCATTCTTGTGATAATTTCACTTCAAAGAATGGGCTCTACTTCCACCCAGAATAATACAAGAGGTATTACTTCACCATTTTTTATGGCTGAGTTGTACTCCATGCTTTGCATATACCACATTTTATTAATCTGCTCATGTACTGATGGACACTTGGGTCATTTCCACATCATTGCAATTGTGAATTGTGCTGTTATAAACATTCCAATGCAGGAATGTTTTTTTCCTTTGGATAAATACCCAGTAGTGGGATTGCTGGATTAAATGGTAGTTCTACTTTTGGATCTTTGAGGTGTCTCCATACTACTTTCCATGAGTTTATACTAATTTGCAGTCCCACCAGCGGTGTATGAGTGTTCCTGTGTCTCCACACTGTGCCAACATTTGTTGTTTTGGGACTTTTTGATAAAAGCCATTCTCACTGGAGTTAGGTGATATCTCATTGTGGTTTTGATTTGCATTTCCCTTGTTATTATAGATGTTGAGCTATTTTTCATATGTTTGTTCACCATTAGTCTTATTTTGAAAAGTTTCTGTTCGCATTCTTTGCCCAGTTTTTAATGGGATTGTTTGATTTTTTTCTTGTTAATTTTCCTGAGTTCTGTGCAGATTGTAGTTATCAGCCCTTTATTGGATGTGTAATATGCAAATGTTTTCTCTCATTCTGTAGGTTGTCTGTTCACTCTAATGATTGCTTCCTTGGCTGTGCAGAAACCTTTTCATTTATTTATTTATTTTTTGTTGTTGCTGTGATTGCTTTTGGGGTCTTCATAAATTCTTTGCCTAGGCTTATAAGAGTTTTTCCAACATTTTCTTCTAGAATCTTATGGTTTCATGCCTTAGGTTTATGTCTGTTATCCATCATGAATTGATTCTTGTGAGAGGTGAGAGTTGTGCATCCTGATACATTCTTCTACATGTGGGTATCCAATTTTTCCAGTACCATTTATTGAGTAGTGATTCTTTCCCTCACTGTATGCTTTTGTCTGCTTTGTCAAAGATCAGATGGCCACTTGAGGATGGTTTTAGATGTGGGTTCTCAGTCCTGTTCCACTGGTTTATGTCTTGTCTGGTTCCAGTCTAAGTGGGAATGCTTTCAGTTTTTACCCTGTTCAGTATGACGTGTGTGGATTTGTTATATATGGTTTTATATTTTATAAAATATAAAATATTTTTATATATTTTTATATATTTGTTTTTGTACCAGTATCATGCTATTTGATTACTACAGTCTTATAGTATAGCTTGAAGTCTGGTAAATTTATGCCTATCAGTTTGTTCTTTTTGTTTAAGTTTGCTTTAGCTATACAGGGTCTTCTTTGGTTAGATACAAGGTATAGAATCATTTTTACAGATATATGAGGAATGATTTTGGTATTTTAGTAGGGATTGTGTTGAAAATGTAGATCACTTTGTGTAGCGAAGACATTTTAACAATGTTGATTCTGCCAATCCATGAGCATGGTATGGTTTTCAACCTGTTTATGTCCTCCAATGTTTCCTTCCTCAGTGTTTCTAAGTCCTCCCTGTAGAGGTCTTTCACCTCCTTGGTTAAATATAGTCATAGGCATTTTATTTTCCTTCTTGCTTTTGTGAAAGTTATGGAATGTTTGATTTGGTTCTCAGCTTGACTGTTGGCGAATATGAATGCTACTGATTTCTGTATATTAATTCAGTAACTGAGAGTTTGCTGAATTTATTTATCAATTCTAGTAGTCTTTTGGCAGCATTTTTGATTTTCCAAGTATAAGAATATATTTTCAGCAAGGAGTGATAGTTTGATCACCTACTTCACCTATTTGTATACCCTTGGTTTCCTTCTCTTGTTTGACTGCTCTGTCTATGATTTCCAGCACTATGTTGAATAGAAGTTGTGATGGATGGCAGCCTTGTCTGGTTCCAGTCTAAGTGGGAATGCTTTCAGTTTTTAACCTGTTCAGTATGATGTGTGTGGATTTGTTATATATGGTTTTTTATCACTTTGAGGGAAGTTCCATCTATGCTATTTTGTTAAGTTTTCTTACCATGAAAGCATGCTGAATTTTGTTAAATGCTTTATTGTGTGTCTATTGAGATGATCGTATGGTCTTTGTTTTTACTTTTGTTTATGTGTTGAATTACATTTATAGATGTGCATATGTTGAAGCATTTTTGCATCTCTAAGATGAAGCCCACCGGTATGGTGAATTATTATTTTGATGACAGGCTGAATTCCATTTGCTAGGATTTTACTGAGAATTTTTTATCTATATTCATAAGGGATATTTTTTGCTAGGTTTCTTGCTTTGTTAAGTCTGTATCAAGGCTCTGGTATCAAGGTGATGTTGGCTTTGCAAAATGTATTGGTAAGGATTTCTTCCTTCTCTGTATAGTGGAATAATTTCTGCAAGGTATGCCCCAATCTTTGTAGGTCTGATAAAATTCTGGTGTAAAACCATCTGGTCTGAGACTTTTTGTTGGAAGGCTTTTTATTACTGCTTCCATTTCATTTCTTGATATTGATCTGTTCAGGAATTCCATTTCTTCCTAGTTGAGCCTAGGGAGGCCGTGTGTGTCTAAGAATTTGTTCATTTCCTTCACATTTTCAATTTTGTGTACACAGAGATTTTTATAGTATTCAGTGATGATATTTTGTATTTCTCTGAAATCAGTTGTGATTTCTCTTTTGTCTTTCCTGAGTGACCTTATAGAGTCCTTTCTTTTCTGCTTCTGGTTAACCTAGTGAGAGGCTTGTCAATTTTGTTGATTTTATCAAAGAGCCAACTTTTTGTTTCATTAATATTTGATACAGTTCTTTTGTTATTGATTTCAGGTAGTTCTGCATGAGTCTTTGGTATTTCTTTTCTTCTGCTGGGTTTTGAATTGGTTTGTTCATTCTTTTCCAGTTCTTTGAGACAATTCATTGGGTTGTTGATTTGTAGTCTTTCTGTCATTTGGATGTATGCATTTATGGCTATGACCTTTCTTCTCAGGACTTCTGTACCTGTATCCCATAGATTTTTTTTTTTTTTTTTTGAGACAGAGTCTCACTTTATTGCCCACGCTAGAGTGAGTGCTGTGGCGTCAGCCTAGCTCACAGCAACCTCAAACTCCTGGGCTCAAGCAATCCTGCTGCCTCAGCCTCCCAAGTAGCTGGGACTACAGGCATGCGCCACCATGCCCGGCTAATTTTTTCTATATATATTAGTTGGCCAATTAATATCTTTCTATTTATAGTAGAGATGGGGTCTCGCTCTTGCTCAGGCTGGTCTCGAACTCCTGAGCTCAAACGATCCGCCCACCTCGGCCTCCCGGAGAGCTAGGATTACAGGCTTGAGCTACCGCGCCCGGCCATGTATCCCATAGATTTTGATAACTTACATCATCTTTATCATTTAGCTCAAAGTATCTTTTAATGTCCATCTGAATTTCCTCCTTGATTTGACTATCATTTAGCAGTAGGCTGTTTAGTTTTCATGACTCTGTGTAGAGATGTGTGTTTCTGTTGGAGTTGATTTCTAATTTTACTCTACTGTGTCCTGAGAAGATGCCTGGTGTAATTTCTATTTTTTAAAAATTTGTTGAGACATGTTTTGTCCCCATTCAACCAGAATATCTGCATGTGGAAGCAGGGCTGTCTGAGACCTCGGCAGCCTAGAGCAGGCCATGCTCCTTTCCACCCTTGCTCATTCCTCAATTTTCCATGGGTGTCTGTTGGCAGACAGGCTCTCCATCCAGTCGAGTTCTCCTACTTCTGTGATGTAGACTGGCAGGTTCCCTGCTTGGGAATCTGGCCTCATCTGGGAGCGTGGCCTTCCTATGGGAGGAGGAATGCCCCATATGCACACTGCATCTGGGACCCACACTGCACTCCCCCCTGATCTGCTCCTGCAGGGACCTGCACCTCTGAAGACTAAATTCACAAATATCCCCTCTGTGTCTCCAGGCAAGGCGATCAAGACCTGGGGGCATGGGATTGGCTTGTAGGCTCATCCAAGGGTCGTAGAGATAAATCTCTGACAATTCCAGAGAGATTCGTGCTGGTCACCAGACAAACACAGGTTGCCCTGGCTGGTTCAGTTGTCCTTCTGCCTCAGGGTATGTCCTACTCTGGTGGGGCTACTAGGCAAACAGCACCAGAGTGGCCAGCAGTCTGGGAGCTCACAGTTTGAGCACCTCTCCATTTGCTGCAGGACCCCAAAACATTGTGACTACCCAGAACTAACATTGCCTGTACTGATGGAATCCATACAGTCTTGTTTGATGGATGGACCAATGTCTAGAAATGGTCGAAAGTATGAGGATTTCGGGAAGGTAAAGAATTTGAAAAGAATAGTGGAAAGAAAAAAAATGTAAAGCATAGAATGGGCAGGTAAACAGGAGAAACCCTCTTGATTGTAAATGAGAATGGAGAGGGATTAGATGGGAATTAACAGTGGCTAAATAAACATAAGAATGATTAATTCTCATAACAATTAATGGAGGTAGACATTAATGGAAGTAGGCTTTTATAGATCAGACAGTTAGGCTTAGAGAGGTTCACTTTGGAGAAGGTAACTGTACTAGGCAGAATCCTAACATGACCTCTAAATTTCTTCTGGTGCATACACATTGTGGATGGTTCTCTGATTTGGGTTGAAGCAGAACCAGGGAATATATGATGGAATATCATTCCTGTGATTAGGTTATATAGTGAATTAAAAGGAATTCTGAGGATATAATTAAGGCCCATAATTAGTCAACTTTGATATAATAAAGTGTGGGGCTAAACTAATCATGTGAGCCCATAAAAGATGGGAGATGTCAGAAAGATGATTCTTCTTGTTTGGAAGAAGGAAGCTATTGTGTTGTGGGAGAGTTATGAGACCAGGACCTGAGGGTACTTCTTAAGAGACGAGCAATCCCTAGCAGATAGCTAGCAAGAAAATGGGGACCTCAGTCCTGCACTTGCAAAAAATTGAATTCTACCAAGAGCCAGTGAACTCTGAAGGAGACTCCAACTGCAGATCACACTACAGCCCCTACCAAGACCTTGACTTCAGCATAGTGAGACCCCGAGCAGAGAACCCACTATGCCTTACTGAACTTCTGACCTGCAGAAACTGGGACTTAATACATGGGTGTAGTTTTAAACTTCTAAGTCTTGGCAGTTTTTTACATGTTTTTTTTTTAAAAAAACAATATAGTAATGAAGAAAAAAACAGATAAATACATAGTTGTTAATTTTTGTCTATTTAGTTTAGACTACTTGAAGATATGATAAAATGTCTTCTCCTTTCATACAACACGCGGATAAGATTAAACTCCCACTCTTTGCAGATGATACGATATTATACCTAGAAAACCCCATGAATTTGGTAAAGTCTTAGGTTACAAAATCAATATACACAAATCAGAGGCATTCATATATACCAAGAACCATCAAATAGAAACTCAAATAAAAAACGCAATACCTTTTACTATAGCCCCAAAGAAAATTAAATATCTAGGAGTATATTTAATGAAAGATATGAAAGACTTATACAAGGAGAACTATGAAACACTAAAAAAGAAATTGTAGAAGATGTAAAAAGATGCAAAAATCTACCTTGTTCATGGATTGATAGAATCAATATTGTTAAAATGTCAATATTACCTAAAATCTACAGAATTAGTGCAATCCCCATCAAAGTACCACCATCATTCTTTACACATCTAGAAAAAATAATTCTTTGCTTTGCATGGAAACAGAAAAAAATACAGATAGCCAAAGCAATCTTAAGTAAAAAGAACAAACTGGGAGGCATCAGTCATTCTGACTTCAAGCTGTACTATAAAGCAATAATAGTTAAATCAGCCTGGTACTGGCACAAGAACAGAAGCATTGATATCTGGAATAGGGACTCAGATGCCAGAAATGAAACCATCTGCATACGGTAACCTAATCTTTGATAAAACAAAAATATACATTGGGGAAAAGAATCTCTCTTCAATAAACGGTGCTGAAAAAACTGGATAACTACATGCAGAAGAATGAATCAGGATCCCTACCTCTCACCTCTCACAAAAATCCACTCAAGATGGATAACAGACTTAAACCCAAGGCATGAAACCTTAAGAATCCTAGAAGAAGATGTTGGGAAAACCCTTTCAGACATTGGCCTAGGCAAGGAATTCTTGAAGAAGACCCCCAAAGCAATCACCGCAGCATCAAAAATAAAGAAATGGGATCTGATCAAATTAAAAAGCTTCTGTACAGCCAAGGAAACTATCATTAGAGCCAATTGACAACCTTCAGAATGGGAGAAAATATTTGCTCTCTACACTTCCGAAAAGGTCTGATAACAAGAATCTATCTAGAATTCAAAAGAACTAAGAAGAAAAAATCAACCCCATCAAGAAATGGGCAATGGAAATGAACAGAAACTTTTACAAACAAGACAGAATAATGGCCTGCGAACATAAAAAAATGCTCAACATCTCTAATCATTAGAGAAATGCAAATCAAAACCACAATGAGATACCACCTAACCCCAGTGAGAATGGTCTGTATCAAGAAATCCCAAAACAACAAATGCTGGTGATGATGTGGAGAGACAGGAACACTCTTACACTGCTGGTGGGACTGCCAATTAGTGCAACCTTTGTGGAAAAGAATTTGGAGATAAACAACTAAAAATAGAAATACCATTCGACCCAGAAATAGCATTATTTGGCAGCACAATTCACTATTGCAAGGACATGGAAACAACTCAAGTGCCCATCATTTCATGACTGGATTATTAAAATTTGGCATACGTTTTCAATGGAATGTTACTCAATTCTAAGAAATGACAGCAAGCTAGCACCGCTTATATTGTCCTGGATTGAGCTTAAGCCCATTATCCAAAGTGAGGTGACACAAGATCAGAAAAATGGGCTCCACATGTACTCACCATCAAATTGGTACTGAATGATTATCACTATGATGCTCAAAGGGTGGTGATGTTCACCAGGGATTCTGGGGTTTGGGGCAGTAGACTCACATCTGAGGGATGTGGTGAACAGTGTGGAGGGGAAGGCCATACCTCTAACCGTTGCTAGGGAAAGGCAAAGATATAAAATGTAACTAAAATGTTAAAAAAAAATTGTTGGGTGTCAGGCAGGTGGTGGGGGAAGGAGGGGATGGGTGTGTATGTATGTGTGTGTGTGTGTGGGGTATATATATATATATATATATATATATGCATGCAATGTGCACTGTCTGGGGGATGGACACGCTTGAAGCTCTAACTCCAGGGGGGAGGGAAAGCAAGAGCAATGTATGTAACCTTAACGTTTGTACCCGCATATTATGCTGAAATAAAATAAACAAATAAAAAAGTGCCTTCTCATTGAGGAAATCTCATGGATTTTGTTATACATGGATTTTGTTATACATCTGGCTTTTTATAAATTCCCACTCACAGTCTAGAAGAACAGTATAGTATTATCTCTCTATTGCCTTCTTCTACAGAATCCTCTTCTAATTTACACGTCTATAACTCTCCCCTCCCCATATTATCTTTTGTGATTAAAATGAATGAAAATGAAGCAAAAGGAGGAATAACCATGACCATTGCCTTTCATCTTACCTTTTTCTCTTTCCTTACAATCTTGCTAGGAAAACCTTTGAATTAGATAATAGTGGAGAAATAGGCAGGGAGAGCATATAACATACTAAGAAATGGAGGAAGGTGAAAAACCAACATATGCTTAATCCCAATATATTTCTAACTTTGACAGGTTCCCACAATGCTCCAACTTTCTGCTATGAAGAAATTCAAATTCACACAGATAGGTTTGGGAACTGTGGTAGGAATAGCGCAAACAAATATATATTCTGTGGATGGAGGTATGTTATACAAATATAAACGATACTCTTTTTCTTTTCTATTTTTTTTTTCAATTTTTTCTCTCCCTTTAGTATATGTCATTTATTCCAGTGTTTTAAAGTATTACATTTGCATGGAAGTGAATCTCAAATCCAAATCTCTAGCCCTGACATCTTTCTTGTGCTATAGGTTAAAACTTTATCTTATTTTTAAATATTTACATATGAATCATCATTAGATTCCTAAATCCAATGCAAAATGGTAAACTCCTCATAATTATTATACCATTTCTCTCCATATATGTTCACTTCTTTTAAAATTGTATTCCCATCGACTTTGATAACTTGTTCCATATAAAGAGTGTCCAGTGTCTGCAAAATGAAGTTGAATTTCCATTTCATCTGAAGAGCTAGATTTTTGATTAATTTATTTTAAAACAGCATTTATTAGGAAGATACTATGTGGCAGATACTGGGCTAAATACTAGATAGCAAATCATACTCCTACCCTCAGGGAATTTACAGACTCAAAAACACAGTATGTAGTTTTATGCTTTCCTGATTTGATTATGCTGTTAGTTTTGTTTAGAAATACCTCATTCTTTCTTTTAAAAGCTTACTAAATTTGTGAGGTTTAACTCAGGTGGCATATTCTCTATGAAGTCTTCTCTAACTGTTAAATTAGAATGTGTCCACATCTTAAATTTCTGTGAGGTTTTGTTAATTTCACTTGTATCATTTTTTAGTAGAATTTTAGTCGTATTTGTATCATAAGCCATAGTAAGAGTATTAGACTATCTTATTTTTGAGAGTAGAGCTTACAACTTTTTCATCTTTCTTTCCTTTTGTAAGGGGATATAAAATGTTGGAGTGAACTGATTA
Organism: Mirza zaza; assembly: GCA_008750895.1. Taxonomy (NCBI): domain Eukaryota; kingdom Metazoa; phylum Chordata; class Mammalia; order Primates; family Cheirogaleidae; genus Mirza; species Mirza zaza. The sequence continues at coordinate 16,305 of VSMD01101358.1, read as the reverse complement.
TTTGACTGTAAATATATAATTTGCACAGTGAATAAAAGACCATTAATACCATTGAAAGATAAGCTTGTATCAATGTATTTGTCCTTTTTTTTTTTACTTTTTAATTTAAATGTTAGTATTTAAAGCATTAGATTTTCCTCAGGTACATTGCCATAAATGAAGAAATGAAGAACCAGCCTACCTTCCTTCCTTCCTTTCTTCCTTCTTTCCTTCCTTTCTTTTTCTTCTTCCTCCTCCCTATACCTCTCCTCCTCCTCCTCTTTTATCTTCTTTCTCTCTCTCTAGTCAAAGAAAGCAAATCGAAAGCACTCCAATAAATGGCTAATACATTAAAATAATATAATTTTATTATGTTTGCAGGAATATTTTGTGTGGAAGAGTAGTTTGTACCTTTCCTTATCAAACTCCTTTCCAGCAAGATAATGGTGATGTGATTTATGCGTATGTACGAAATCTTTTATGTATAAGTCTAGACCCCAGATTGCATCCCAGCATGGAAGATCCACTGACTATCCAAATTGGCAGTGTTTGTGATTTTGGAAGGGTAAATAATTTTAAATCTATTTTTAAAAAATCTGTTTTATTCATTGCTTCACTAAATGTTTTCACTTAAATATTAAATTTTAATTTCAAGTATTATATAACTTTAAAATGTTTTCAGGAGAAGATTAATAAGCTTAAATTGGTCTCTAAATAGTAAGAGAAAAATGTGATTGGTTTCATCCCCTTCAGAATTTCAATGTTATGAGCAAGAAGGCTCCAAGTGTTTGGGGTCTAGAGTGAGAAGGGAAGAGACCTTGGAAATATATTGTGGTGAGGTACTCCATAGCATGGAAACTTGCTTTTTTTCTCAGGAGAACAAGAAGGAAGAAATTCCACTTATGAATATATGTCTCTTTATGGCTTCATCAATAAGAGCACAATTTTTAAAAAAACTTTTTTATTTCAGCATATTATGGGGTTACAAATGTTTAGGTTACATATATTGCTTGTGCCCCACCCAAGTCAGAGCTTCAAGCATATTCATCCCCCAGATGGTGTGCATTGCACCAATTAGGTGTGAATATACACATACCCTCCTTGCCCCCCACCTGCCTAACACCCAGTGAATGTTACTTCTATATGTGCACTTAAGAGTTGGTTAGTTAAATCAGTTAATACCAACTTGATGGTGAGTACATATGGTGTGTATTTTTCCATTCTTGTGATACGTCACTTAGTAGAAAGGGTTCCAGCTCTATTCAGGATAATAGAAGAGGTGCTTTTGTGGCTTAATAGAACTCCAGGGTATACATATACCACATTTTATTAATCCACTCATGTATTGATGGGCACTTGAGTTGTTTCCACAGCTTTGCAATTGTGAATTGTGGTGCTATAAACATTCTAGTGCAGATATCTTTTTTTATAGAATATCTTCTGTTCTTTTTGGTAGATGCCCAGTAATGGGATTACTGGATCAAATGATAGTTCTACTTGTATCCCTTCAAGGTATCTCCATATTACTTTCCACAGAGGTTTGTACTAATTTGCAGTCCCACTAGTAGTATATGTGTGTTCTTATCTCTCCACATTCATGCCAAGATATATTGTTTTGGGACTTTTTGATAAAGGCCATTCTCACTGGACATAAGTGATATCTCATTTGGTTTTTATTTGCATTCCCTGATGATTAGGTATGTTGAACATTTTTTCATATGTTTGTTGGCCATTAGTCTATATTCTTTTGGAAAGTTTCTATTCATGTCCTTTGCCTGCTTTTTGATAGGATTGTTTGATTTTTTTCTTGCTGATTTTCCTGAGTTCTAAATAAATTCTAGTTATCAACCCTTTATCAGATGTGTAACATGTGAATATTTCCTCTGATTCTGTAAGTTGTCTCTTTGCTTTCGTGATAGTTTTATTGGCTATGCAGAAGCATTCTAATTTTATCAGGTCCCATTTATTTATTTTTGTTGTTGCCGTGATTGCCTTTGGGTCTTCTACATAAATTTTTTGCCTAGGCCGAAGTCTATAAGAGTTTTTCCAACATTTTCTTCCAGAATTCTTATAGTTTCATGCCTTAGGTTTAAGTCTGTTATCCATCATGTATTGATTTTGTAAGAAGTGAAAGGTGTGGATCCTGTTTCAGTCTCCTACATGTGGCTATCCACTTTCCCACCACCATTTATTGAATAAGGATTCTTTCCCCAGTGTATGTTTTTGTTGGCTTTGTTAAATATTAGATGGTTGGTTATATGAGGATGGTTTTATATCTGGGTTCTCAGTTCTGTTCCATTGGTCTGTGTTTCTGTTGTGCCAATACAATGCTGTTTTAGTTACAGTAGCCTTGTAGTATAGCTTGAAGTCTGGTATACTGATGCCTCCCAATTTCTTCTTTTTGTTTAAGATTGCTTTTGCTATATGGGGTCTTCTATGGTTCCACATAAATCATAGAATTATTTTGGAATTTTAATAGGGATTTTATTGAATCTGTAGATCACTTTGGGTAGTATAGACATTTTAACAATGTTGATTATACCAACTTATGAGCATGGTATAGTTTTCTACCTGTTTGATTCCTCTCGTATTTCATTCCTCAGTGAAAAAATTGATAAGTGGGCAGATGTCTGTTCATCTTATTGAGTTCAACTTTGTTGCTTTGTTTTCTCTCTTGAACCATTTTTGTACCTGGCCTTTGACCTTTAGCTTTTGGATGACTTTTCACTGGCGTGTGTTTATTGTGCTCATCCATGTGTAACACTGTTTTGAGTACTTCCTAGAGGACAGGTTTTGTATTGATGAATTACCTCAGTATTTGCTTGTTTGTAAAAGTCTTTATTTCTCCTTTGTATGGGAAACTTAATTTTCAGGGCACAAGATTCCAGGCTGGGCATTATTCTGTTTGAGAAGAGTGAGAACAGAGCCCCAGTCTCTTCTTGCTTTTAAGGTCTCAGTTAAGAAGTCTGCTGTTATTCTGATGGGTTTTCCTTTGTAGGTTTTCTGCTTCCTTCACCTTACAACTTATAGGAGGACCTCTTTGGTGTTTATTTTTGTCATTCTGATGACTGAGTGTCATGGTGTCTTCCTGTTTGTGATCAATCTTCCAGGAGTCCTTGGAGCTTCTTGTAACTGAATATGTAGAAATTTAGCAAGGCATGGGAAATTTTCCTCTATCATAGCCTCAAATAGCTTATCCAACCCTTGTGTATTTTCTTCTTCACCCACAGGGATTTATATAATTCTCATGTTAGGCCTCTTCACATAATCCCACATTTTTTGTAGGCTTTCTCTTTTCTCTTATTTTTCTGCTCTGTCTTTGTGACTGACTTATTTAATTGAAAGGGGTTATCTTCCATCTCTGAGATTCTTCTATTTGATCTACCCTGTTCTTGAGGCTTTCCACTGTGTTTTATAATACCTTGAATAAATTCTTCATTTCCAGAAGTTCTGTTTGATTTCTTATTAATATTTCAATTTCTTTGGTGAATTTTTCTTCTAGGTCCTGGATTTTTTTTATGTGTGGTTCCTTTGTGTTGGTTATCCATTTTCAGGGCTATAAGTGTACCCATCACCAGAATAGTGTTCATTGCACCAGTTAGGTTGGTTTATACCCCTCCCCACTTCCCCTCTCCCTGCTTTTTGATTTCCAATTATTTTTACTTCTTTCTATGTCCATGTGTGCCCATCAATTAGTTTTAAATTATTAGAGAATACATATGGTGTTTGTTTTTCTATTCTTGGAATACTTCACTTAGGATAATGGTCTCTAGTTCCATTCAAATTACTGCAAAAGACATGAATTCATTTTATGTCTGATTAGTAATGATATATATACACCACATTTTGTTAATCCACACCTGAATTGATGGGCACTTGTATTGATTCTACTATTTTTTTGCAATTGTGAATTGATTTCTTTTCCTTTGAGGAGAGACTCAGCAGTGGGATTTTTGGATTGAAAAGTAGGTATACTTTTATTAAATAGTTTTTTTAGATATATAGATACTGTTTTCCATAGAGGTTGTACTAATTTGCAATCCTACCGATAGTATATATGTGTTCATTTCTCTCTGTATCCGTGCTACTATCTATTGTTTTGGACTTTTTAATAAGAGTCATTCTAACAGGAGTAAGGTAATATATCATTATGGTTTTAATTTACATTTCCCTCATTAGTGATGTTGAGCATTTTTTCATATATTTGTTGATCATTTTTCTATCTTCTTTTGAAAAACTTCTCTTTATGTCCTTTGCCTACTTTTTAATAGTTTTTTTTTTCTTGTGGATTTGTTTTAGTTCTTTGTAGATTCTGGATATTAGCATTTTATTGGATTTATAGATTGCTAATATTATCTCCCATTCTGTAGGTTGTCTATTTGATCTGTTGTTTGTTTCCTTTGCTGTGCAGAAGCTTTCTAATTTTTTTTTTTTTTGAAACAGAGTCTCACTTTATTGCCCAGGCTAGAGTGAGTGCCGTGGCATCAGCCTAGCTCACAGCAACCTTAAACTCCTGGATTCAAGCAATCCTGCTGCCTCAGCCTCCCAAGTAGCTGGGACTACAGGCATGTGCCACCATGCCTGGCTAATTTTTTCTATATATATTAGTTGGCCAATTAATTTCTTTCTATTTATAGTAGAGATGGGGTCTCGCTCTTGCTCAGGCTGGTCTTGAACTCCTGAGCTCAAACGATCCACCCACCTCGGCCTCCCAGAGAGCTAGGATTACAGGCTTGAGCCACTGCGCCCGGCCAGAAGCTTTCTAATTTAATCACATCTAATTTACTTATTTTTGTTGTTGCTGTAATTACCACTGGAATCTTAGTCATAAATTATTTGCTCAGACTGGTATCTATAAGAGATTTTCCAACCTCTTCTCCTAGAATTCTTATGGTTTCATGCTTTACTTTTAAGTCTTTTATTCATTTTCAATTAATTTTTGTGAGTGGTGAGAGATAGGTGTCCTATTTCATTCTTCTGCATGTGGCTATCCAATTTTTCCAGCACCATTTATTAAATAGGGCTTCTTTCCCCCAGTGTGTATTGTTGACTGCTTTGTCCAAGATCAGTTAGCTGTAGGTAGATGGTTTTATATCTGGGTTCTCAGTTGTTTCATTGGTCTATGTCTCTATTTTTATACTAATACCGTGCTGTTTTGGTTATTATAGCCTTGTAGTATAGATTGAAGTCTGGTCCTGTAATGCCTCCAGATTTGTTCTTTTTGCTTAGAATTGCTTTGGCCATTTGGGCTTGTTTTGAGGTCCAAAGAATAGAATTATTTTCTGTAGATCTGTGCAATACATCATTTGTATTTTGATATTGATTGCATTGAATCTATAAATTTGTTTGGGTGGTATGGACATTTTAACAATGTTGATTCTGCCAGTCCGTGAGCATGATGTTTCTCCAGTTGTTTCATCTGCAATGTCTTTCCTCAATTCTCCTTTTGTAGATCTTTCATCTCTTTGGTTAAGTATATCCCTATGTATTTTGTTTTCTTTGTAGCTCTCATGAATGGTATTGAGTCTTTGATTTGACTCTCAGCTTCGCTGTTAATTGCTGTGTAGAAATGCTACTGATTTTTGTACATTGATTTTGTACTCTGAGACTTTACTGAATTTCTTTGTCAATTTCAGGAATCTCTTAGTGGAATCTTTGTCATTTTCTAGGTATAAGATAATAGCATCAGCAAAAAGCAAAAGTATGGCCTCATCTTTCCCAATTCAGCTACCATTTATTTCTTTCTCTTACCTTATTGCTCTGGCTAGGACTTCAAGCACTAAGTTGAATACAAGTGGTGACAGTGGGCAAACTTGTCTTGTTCTAGTTCTTAGGGGAAATGCTTTCATCTTTTCCCCATTTAGTATGATGTTGGCTATGGGTTCCTCATATATGACTTTTATGATGAGATATGTTCTTTTTATGTCTAGTTTGTTGAGGGTTTTTATCATGAAAGGATGCTGGATTTTTTTCAAATGCTTATTCTGCATCTATTGAGATGATCATATGGTCTTTTTTTTTTCCTTCTGTTTATATGGTAAATCATATTTATTGATTTACATAGGTTGACCAATCCTTGCATCCCTGAGATGTAGCCCAATGATCCTAGTGAATTATTTTTTTTATGTGTTGTTGAATTCAGTTTGCTAGTATTTTATTGATTATTTTTGCATCTATATTTATAAGGGCTGTTAGTCCGTTGTTTTCTTTTTTTTTTCATGGCATCATTTCCTGGCTTTTCTATTAAGTTGATAGTGGCTTCACAGAATGAATTGGGGAGGATTCCCTCTTTATGTTATGGAATAATTTGCAGTATGGGTACCCATTGTTTGTAGGTCTGGTAGAATTTGGCTAAGAATCCATTTGGTCTGGGACATTTTTGTTTTTGTTGGAAGACTTATTAGTGATTCAATCTTATTATTTGATATTGACTTGTTCTGCAGTCTGTTTCCTCCTGACTGAGTGTTGGTGGGTTACATGTTTCCAGGAATTTGTCCATTTCCTCTGTTTTCATGTTTATGTTTGTAGAGGTTCTGATAGGATTCATGGACGATGTTTTGTGTTTCTGTGCTTTTAGTTGCAATATCTCCTTTTTCATTTCTCCTTCAGCTTATTTGGGTCATTTCTCCTTCAGTTTATTTGGATCATTTCTCCTGTATTCCTGGTTATTCTAGCAAGAGGTCTATCAATTTTGTTTATCTGTTCAAAGAACCAACTATTTGTTTTACTGATCTTTTTTATTTTATTTTTTTAAATTTACTTCCACTCTTCTTCTTCAGGCTTTGACTTTGCTTTGCTTTTCCTTTTCTAGTTCCTTGAGATGTGGTATTAGGTTGTTAGTATGTGATCTTTCTGATTTTTGGTTGTGGGAATTTAAGACTATGAATTTTCCCATTAGGAATGCTTTTGCTGAATCTCATAAATTCTGATAGTTTGTGTCCCCTTTGCCATTAAGTTTAAGGAATCCTTTGATTTCCTTCTTAATTTCATTATTGAGCCACTAATTGTTCAGCAGCAGGTTGTTTAATTTCCATGATCCTGTGTATAATTAAATTATATTCTTCTAATTTATTTCTAGTTTTATTCTACTATGGTCTGGGAAGATACATGGTGTGATATGATTTTTTAGAATTTGTTGAGACATGCCTTTGGCCTAGATATGAGCCATCTTGGAGAAAGTCCCATGTGCTGATGAGAAGAATGTGTATTCATTAATTTTCTTTAGTACAATTTTCTATAAATGTCTGTTAAGTCCATTTGTTATAAGGTCCCATTTAAGTCCAGTGTTTATTTATTTTGTGCTTGGAAGATTTGTTGAGCTCTGACAGTGGGTATTGAAGTCCCTAGCAATTATGATGCTAGTATTTATTTTATTGATTAGCTGTTCTAGAATTTGTTTTATGTATCTTGGAGTTTCTCTGTTATGTGTATATATATCTCAGATTGTTATGTCTTCTTGTTGAATTGCTCCCTTTACCATTATATAATGACTATCTTTTTCTTTACCCTTGTTGATTTAAAGTCAGTTTTGTCTGATGTGAGAATAGCCTTTGGTTTTCAATTGTGTCGAATACTTTTTCCATCTTTTCACATTCAGGCTGTTTGCATCCTTGTGGTTTAGATGTGTTTCCTGGAGACAGAAAATATTTGGGTTGTGTATTTTAATCCATTCAGCCAGCCTGTGTCTTTTGAGTCGCTCATTTAAACCATTAAATTAAGGAAAAGAATTGATATATGGCATATTGTCTGTTCATTATTTTGGGTAGTACCATATTGCTTAGTTTTCCCTTCTGTGCTATTGTTTTATAGGAGTTGTGAGCTTTTGCTTTTTTCAGTGATATTACACTGGTTGGCATCTTTTATGCTGATTCATTATAATACAGTTTTTCTGCAGTTCAGGTGTGGTCTTGACAAATTCCCTCAGTGTTTGCTTTTCTAGAATTTAATTAATTTCTCCATCGATTGTGAAACTTAATTTTGCAAGATACAAAATTCTAGGCTGGCAGTTGTTCTGTTAAGAAGGTTGGATATAGGACTCCTAATCCTTCTGGCTTGTAAAGTTTCTGCTGAGAAGCCTGCTGTTAGTCTGGTGGGCTTTCTTTTGTAGGTCAGTTGTTGCTTTCATGTAATTGACTGTAGAATTTTCCCCTTCATTTTGACTTTGGACAGGTTGATTTCTATTTTTATTATAGATGTCCTATTTTCTATGAATCCTTCCCAGTGTTTGATGACCATCCTGTATCTGGATGTCTGGATCTCTAATGATACCAGTGAAGTTTTTCTCAATAATTCCCTCAAAGCGATTTTGTATGGTTTTAGTCTTTTCTTCTTCCCCAGGGATACCTACAATTGTTATGTTAGTTCACTTGACATAGCTCCATATCTTTTTAGGTGATTGCTCTGCCCTTTTTCTTCTCTTCTCTGCATCTTTAAATGACTGGGTTAGCTTTAGAGCCTTGTTTTCAAGCTCTGAGATTCTTTTTTCTCCTTGGTTTAATCTTTTGCTGTAGCTTTCTGCTGTATTTTGAAATTCCCTAAATGACTATTTAATTTTTTCAAGTTTTATTATATCCTTCCTTATGCTAGCCAGTTCTTTAGCTAGCACTGTTTATTGAATAGGGCTTCTTTACCCAGTCCATATTGTTGTCTGCTTTGTTGAAGATCAGTTCATTGTTGGGAGATGGTTTTATACCTGGGTTCTCTGTTCTGTTTCATTGGTCTATGTCTATATTTTTGTAGCAATGCCATACTGTTTTTGGTTCCTCTATAGACTTGTAATTTTGTTTATTATATCTTAAAGTGAAAAAATTATATCTGGATTTTTTTATACATTCCATGATAGAATGCTAGACAACTCTAGCATATTTTAATGAAAATTTTCATTACCTTTATTAAATACCTATGGAACTCTGATAATGGCTCATATTTTATGAAAACTGTTTTGATATGTGCAATTAATACATGGTATGATTTTAACTATGTACTCAGGAATAGTTTTGTTATATTTCATGTTATGGTAATGAAAAATGGTTCTTTGTTTATAAGGTTTTTTTATGAATAGCAAAGTTTATTTCATTGATATTCCCTACTCCCCTGCCTGAATCATTTAAAAAATTATTGCACCATCTGGGGGATGGTCATGCTGGAAACTCAGACTTGTGGGGGGAGGGGGAGAAAGGGCATTTATTGAAACCTTAAAATTTGTACCCTCATAATGTGCCGAAATAAAAAACAATTATTGATTTTAAAAAATAGACTTTATGTTGTAGTGCAGTTTTAGGTTCACAGAAAAATTGAGTGGAAGATACAATGTCCCTATTTGCACCTCATCCCCTATCACCTCCCCACACACAACCTCTCCCACTATGCAAAACCCTCACTGATATGGTACTTTTGTTATAATTGATGAGCTTACATTTGCACATCATTATCACCCAAAGGTTATAGTTCACATTAGGGTTACCTGAAAAATTTCCAAATTATTGTAAATTAAATAACAAATTTCTAAATAACACATGGGTCAAGGAAAAATTTTCAAGAGAAATTTTTAAATATGTGAATTACATGAAAATGAAAATACATCTTATCAAATTTCTGGAATGCAGCAAAAGCAGTACTTAGAGGGAAATTTATAACATTGAATTGTTATGATTTTATGTTATAGAATTACTAATTGTAATTGCTGGAGCTCCTTGTTTAGAAACATTTTTCTCTGTGTTTTTCTTAGGTTTGTAATTCGAAGCGTGTATGTGAGAATACAGAGTTGCTTACTAATCCTGCAGATGAATGTACGGCAAAATGCAGTGGACATGGAGTAAGCACATGTTTCCCTGAAACATATTTATGTTGGACACATTTTAGCATCACTCCTTAATTTATCAATATTTATTTGATTGTTGGTATATGCCAGACCCTGTTGCATTTATTTTCAATTTAGAGCTGAATTAAGTTTTTAAATTCAGCACCCATAATTAGTTTTAGAGAACACTTTGAGTAGAATTAAATTACTGATGACCTAAAAAATTTTATTGTTATAGTTGGATACTTTACAGAATGTGTTTAAATTTTCCAGTAAATACATTGACCTGTTCACAAAGGGCAGATAATTAAGCCACAACTTCTGTGTTTGTGGATACATGAAGTCATGGAAAACAACTGGTTTTCTCTCTCTTTTAAAAAGTAGACTTTATTTTTTAGAGAAGCTTTAGGTTCACAGAAATTTTAGTGTAAAGTACAGAGATTTTCCATATAACCACTCATCCCACATCCACACAACCTTCTTCAATTTTAACATCATACACCACAGTGGTACATTTGTTACAATTGATGATCCACGTGGACACATCATAATCAGCCTAAGTCCATAGTTTACATCATGGTTCACTCTTACATTCTATGGGGTCCTTACAAATTAAAATGATGTATATCTATCATTATACTATCACATAGAGTATTTTCACTACCCTAAAAAACTTCTGTGTTCCATCAATTCAGTCTTCCCTCTCCCCTAACTCCTAGCATCCACTGATGGTTTTTGCTCACTACATAGTTTTTCCTTTTGTAGAATGTCATTTTATTGGAACCATATAGTATGTAGGATTTTCAGATTGGCTTGTTTTGGTTACTGATAAAAGTCCATAGTTAACCTTAGGATTCACTCTTGGTGTTGTACATTCCATGGGTTTTGGAAAATATAAAATGACATGTATTTACCATTATAATATGATACAGAGTATTTTAACTGCTCTAGAAATTCTCTGCATTCTGCCTTTTCTTCCTGTTCTTTTCACCCCAATCCCTGACAACCAGTGATCATTTTACTGTTTCCATAGTGTTTCCTTTTCCAGATTGTCATATTATTGGAATCGTACAGTATATAGCCTTTTCAGATTGGTTTCTTTCACTTATTAATATACATTTAAGTTTCTCCATGTCTTTTCATTGCTTGCTAACTCATTTATATTTGGTGTTAAATAATATTCCATTGTCTGGATGTACAGTTTTTTAATCCATTCACCTGCTGAAGAACATCTTGGTTGCTTCCACATTTGGTACTATGAATAAAGCTGCTATAAACATCCTTACGCAGGTTTCTGTGAGGACATAAATTTTCAACTCTTATGGGTAAATACCAAGGGTTGCCATTGCTGGATCACATGCTAAGAGTATGCTTAGTTTTGTAAGAAACTGCCAAAATATCTTCCAAAGTGGCAGTACTATTTTGCATTCCCATGAGCAATGAATGAGGGTCCCTTTTGCTCCAAATCCAAGCCAACATCTAATGTCAGTGTTTTGGCCATTCTAATAGGTGTGTTGTAGTATCTCATTATTGTTTTAATTTGCAATTTCATGATGAAATATAATGTGGAGCATCTGTTCATATATGTGTTTACCATCTATATATTTTTTTGATGAGAGTATATTTTACCCATTTTTAAATGAGTCTGTTTATTTTCTTATTGTCGAGCTTTCAGCGTTATTTGTATATTTTGAATAACAGTCCTGTATCTGATGTGTCTGTTGCAAATATTTTCTCCAAGTCTGTGACTTATCTTTTCATTCTCTTGACAGTGTTTTTCACACAAGAGAAAATTTTAATTTAATGAGATCAGCTTCTCAATTCTTTCTTTCATGGACTGTGCCTCTGGTATTATATTTAAAAAGTCTATGCCATACCTGAGGTCATCTGGGCTATTTCCTAAGTTATCTTCTAGGAGTTTTCATTTAGTTTTACAATTTACACTTATGTCTATGATCCATTTGGGGTTAATTTTTTGAAGGTTGTATGGTTTGTGTCTAGATTATTTTTTTCTATGTGAATGTCCAGTTATTCCAGCACCACTTGTTGAAAAGGCTTTATGTTCACTACCATATTGCTTTTTTGCCTTCCTCTAAGACCAGATGACTGGATTTACATATATTTATTTTTGGACCATCTATCCTGTTTCATTTACCTTTTAGATTATTCTTTCTTCCATACTATCTTGAATACATAGATTTATAGTATGTTGAAGTGAACTCTTCTGACTTCGTTCTTCTCCTTTCAATATTGATTTGGCTACTTTGGGCCTTTTGTGTCTTCAAATAAACCTTACATTCAATTTGTTGATTTATGCAAAATAACCTGCAGGGATTATGGGTGGAATTGCATTCAATCTATAGATGAAGTTAAGAAGAATTGATATCTGACAATAATAAGTCTTCCTATCCATTACGATGTAATATCTCTTCATGTATTTAGTTCTTTTTCTAAATAATTCTTTCATCAGTGTTTTGTGGTTTTTCTCATGTTGATCACATGCATATTTTGTTAGATTTATAGCTAGTACTTCATTTGGGGGAGTGATAATATAAAGGATAGTCAGTTTTAAATTTAAAATTTCATTTGTTCATTGTTGATCCAGTAAGAAATGATTGGCTTTTGTACATTTAACATTGTATCTTGTAAAACTTGCTATAATCATGTAGTTCCAAGTTTCTTTTCCTTCAGTTCTTTTTAGATTTTCTACATAGATTATTATGCATGCAAACAATGACAGTTTTACTTTTTCCTCCCATTTATTATATCTTTATTTCCTTTTCTGGTCTTACTGTATTAGCTAGAACTTCCAGTTTGATGTTGCAGTAGGAGTGGTGAGAGGGAATATCCTTGTATTGTTTCTCATCTCAGTGGGAAAGTATCTAATTTATCACCATTAAATATTATGTTAGCTATAGGTTTTTGTTAGATATTCTTTATCTCCTTGAAAAAGTTTTTCTGTATTCCTAGTTTGCTGATAGTTTTTTTTAAGTCATGAATGCAACTTGGATTTTATTTCTTGAATACCTTTTCTGTGTCTATCGATATTATAAATGTGATTTTTTTTTCTTTAATCTGCTGGTGTGTGATGAATTACATCAACTGATTTTATAATGGTGAACCATTCTTGCATACCTGCTATAAATCTCACTTAGCTGTGAGATTTCTTAATTCCTTTTATATGTTGTCGAATTCTATTTGCTAATATTTCTGGGGGAGTTGCATCTATGTTCATGAGAGATATAGTCTGTAGTATCCATTTCTTTTAATATCTTTCTCTGATTTGGTATTAGAGTAATTCTGGTTTGATAGAATGAATTAGGAAACATTCCTCTACTTCTGTGTTCTGAAATAAATTGTAGAAAGTTGGTATAATTTCTTCCTTAAATGCTTGGTAGAATTCAGTACTAAAACCATCTGAACAAACTATTATCTTTTAGATCAATTAAGAATTAAAAACAGTTTTTAGTTTAAGTTAATTCTTTCTCTAAGGTTTTGCTTTTCTTTCTTTATATAAATCAGATTTTTCTGACCTGTATAATTTTCCTTTTCTCTGAAAAACTTCCTTTAATATGTGTTTGAAAGGCAGGTCTATTGGTTGATAAATGCTCTAATTTTTTTTTTTTCCTGAGGAAATCTTTATTTTTTTCTCATTATTGAAAGATAATTTCACAAGATCCCAAACTCTAGATTGGTGATTTTTTTTTATGTCAACCCAGAAAAAAATATCATACCAGCAATTCCTGGTGTCATGCCATATATATGTATCTGATGCTCTCTTGGAATACAAAATCTTTTGCTTAAGAATCAAACTGTAAATTAAAAATAAAATCCTAAGCTCCCACAAATGACTGAACAGACTCCCTCTTGTCTAAGGGGGACCCCAGAGAAATCCTAAAACTGAGAACCTTGCCATGACAGGACAGAAGGTGAGGCACACCTCATTGTACCCCCTCCATGTTACAGTATAGAAACGACAACTGACCAGCATAAATGTTAAAATAGAGATCATAAAACCGACAGAGTAGTCTCTTTGTGGCAGTAAGATACCAAATCAAGATCTAAGGCCATGCCAGGCAATGGTTAAGTCACATCTGCAGACCATCAATTTTGCTAAACAGGTCCCTTTGACCCAGTATATTGTGGCTTGCTCCCATAATCTGGCTCTGACATAGCATCACATGATGATTACCAGATTTCCTAATGTTAACTGAAACATTCCTTTCTGCTAACTTCAAGTTTTTAGACAAATCCTTGCTTCTTTCACCAATTGCAAATTGAACAATCTGCATCCACCCATGACCTGCTTCAAGATATCCCTCCTTTTAGGCCAAATCAGTGTGTCACCTCCAGGTATTGATTTATGGCTTTGGCTGTCACTTCTGCTTCCCTGAAATGTATAAAGCAGGGTTACATTCCAACTGCCTTACGGTCACTTACTAAAATCTTTTGGGTCTGTGTTTCCATCAGGCCATGGCCACTCACATTGGCAGAGATAAGCCTCTTTGGAATGTTTTACTGTTTGGGTTTTCCATGGACAAAACAAAAGCAAACAAAACAAAACCCATCCTGGTAAAGGCATTATTAAGCTAGTAAATGTTTAGCAGCTTGCCTCGGGAGGGTACAAGCCTTATTAGTAGGGCACATACTTCAAGTTACCAACATGAAGTCACTGAATGTGGAGGTGGAAAGAGATGAACACGATCAGCTCTGGGAGCTGGTACTAGATGGCTCCAGAACACAGGTGTAAGGGTCACATATTCATTAGAATTTAAGTACGCATTTTTGAAATTGTACATAATATTTGCAGGTCAACATTTGAAGGCGTTAAATTTTCTTGATGCAAATATCATGAGTCTCACTTTATAGCTCCTTTTGTTCTTGCTGTTTTGAGGGTATATTTTAGTCTAAGAAACCAAGCATTTTTATACGTGGGGTTATCTCTCTAAAATAAACAAAACTATACCAGGATACTATACAAAAGTAAGTTTGATGATCCATCTCATAATTTTACTTTCTTTGAGAAGGTATTTTAAAGTAATCGTTTTTTTCTTTCTTTTTTTTTTTTAAATGACCCTAGGTGTGCAACTCCTTGGGGAAATGCAATTGTACTGGTGGCTACTTGCCTCCAACTTGTGAGTCTCTTTCTGGGGCAGCTCGTTCTGTGTCTCCTGTGGGAAAGGGCAAGTATCTATCCGTTTAGAAACTCATTTAATAAAATTCTCTAACTGTTTATCTTCACTTAAAAAGTTAGATTTTTCTCACTTCAAAGGAGACCAATATTTGTAATGAAAAGGTAATCAGACTTCTCTCAAAAATGGAAGCCAAATATGCCTTCTTAACGTTGCTCTTTTCTAATGTTAAAATATCACGATTTAAGTGGAATATTTAAACAGATTTCTCTTCACTAATACCATTGACATTTTCTTTTAGAATAGTTTTCAGACTCTCCCCGCTTTTATGATTGATCCTGTGATTTCACGTCTAAACAAACATTTACCCTCTGGCTAGTAACTGTTACTCTGTTTGTGTTTTGGAAGGAAAGAAATAGACGACAAGCTTTTACTCTGAAAGAGTTTATAGGTTAAATGAGAAAGATCTGTAAATTGCTACTTAAGCCATGACAGAAGGGATGCCGGCACAATTTTCTGTTTCTTTACCATGGCTTTAGTTTCTGTCGTTCATTCATTTTATTAGTAAATATTTATTTCACTCTTAATATATGCCGGGTGGTGATCTAGCCACTGGGATGAGGAGTGAGAAAAGAAAATGTTCTCATGGAGTTTAGAAAATATGTTTAGGTCTATATACCCAGTGCTAACAAGTGGCAGAAGCAGGATTAGGAATCTAGTCTCCTGATTTTTATGCTTATGTCCTTTATTAGCACTGTAATGATAAACATAGATCTCTAATGTCAAATACAAGAATCTACTAAAGAAAAATAAGATAGTCACAAATACACTGAAATCCTTTGATAATGCACTTTGTGACAATACAAATTTGGACAACCTTGCAATTACATCATCCCACATTATATATCATTGAACTCTTTTGTCCCCACTTACAGTGTTCTAGTGATATTTTTCTATTTACTGTAAAATGCAGAATACTTTTGAACTTTCTAAAACTTTTTTTCCAAGCTTTTAGAATGAAAGGTTGTAGAGGTAGTCCAAGGATTATGATTCCATAATTCTTTTTCCATGTTCCTTGAATAATAATAAAGATAAGGAAAATTTTAATGATTTTGTTACAACTTGAAAGTAAAAGTAGAGTTTAATTTTTTGATTTTTAAATGTATTTTTATCTTTAGGTTTAATAACAGAAAAACATTCTGGGAAGACTAAAAAGAGGTGGCTTCTAGGTTTCTACATTTTTCTTCCTATACTCATTGTACCAACCATTGTAGTTCTGGCATGGAATCGTTTGAAAAAGAGGTTCACCAAGGAAGAGGAATCTCTAAGTAGCAGGTAAATTGAATTTGTGTTCTAAAGTTAAACTTTAGTACCATTTGAATCTAGTCACATGTA